>JAALXK010000354.1:0-131228 GCA_012977745.1 Fusarium anguioides | reverse complement strand
GGTTTATCTACTTTATGTTTAGTGATCTACGATCTGCGACGCTAGACTCGATATGGGAATGATTGGCATTGTGTAAGGGTTCGGAAAGGAGACGGAGTCGGAATAACAAACATGACTGCAACAATGTTTTTCCAGTAAAAGGAGGCTTGCTTGTCTCAGTTGCTTGGTCGTACAATTTACAAATTTTTCGATCATTTGACATGGGTTGAGGTAGGCTGTGAGCCGAGACTGAAGTTGAAGTCGTCTGTAGAGAAGCAACGAGAATACAGGGATCAATGAACAAATAGTCATCTACCCTGTCAGAATAAAAGACTAATCACATGACTATACTAGGTAATATTACTCGCTTTTGTAGTTTCAATAGTATGAATACGACATGTATAAAATCGGAATTAAAAAAGAGAGTCAATCGCATAGCCTTTTCCTCCATTCCAGACAGCCAATCAAGTCAGATATCCCCCTGTCAACTCCCAGGTAGCTCCCTGTAAGCCCTGCTGACACTTTTTGTGCTATCTCAGCGACAGATACGAAAAAGACTAACTATACGGGAGGTACCGTATCAAGCATGCCGGAACAGAACAAAACTGTCGAAAAAGGTCTCAGAATGCCCTTCCCTATCTGCATTGATGCGTTCTCCATTTAATTCGAGGGCTTCATTAACTTTATCCTTTAGATATCTGGCGGCTTCAATTTGTTCATCCTCCAGTAAAACTGTACTCAAAAGATAAGCAGTTCTTGCTGCAGCTAAGCTCAGGTGACCAGGGTCTCCAAAGATCTGCAGAGCTTGGTTCAAGAATGTGCTAGCGCAGTCAGTAATGCATTTATCTGATTAATAATAGTTTGCTTCTTACATCGCTGCGGTCCGGTCACCGTTTTCTGCCGTCATCGCTCCTAGTTTATGTGCGGCAAAAGCCGTGTCGTGATGAGTCGGTATCAATTTCTGCCGAAGCCGGAAGCAATTGGAAAATGCTTCGAACGCGCCAACTCTATCATTCATGCATAGCAGTAGGTTTCCTAGGAAGAACTGCGCTCTGCGAAGTCAGTTAGTACAGAGCAGGATATTGAAGCTGGGGTTTGTGCATACGCTGCCATTGGTATCCCGTCTTCCCCAATTTCATCTCGGATCACCTTCATCGCAATATTCGAATACTTCAGTGCATCATGGTACTGTCCTAAAAGGCGATGACAGACCGATAAGTTGATAGTACGGTAAAAGTTGACTGCCGTGATACCCCCAGACTTTATGTCGTAAGAGTAAGCTTGTTGAAGCAGGGGCAGTGCATCTTGCGGTCTGCCATTGGCAAGCATGTCTACAGCGACATTGTTCTGGTCAACCTGAAGCAGTCTATGATCCTTCTCGAGTCGTAAAGTCAGATATACCTCCTGCCGTAGGGCTCTCGCCTTCAAGGCCCAACGCAAGCCATGACCTTTGGTATGTGACTCGCATTCTAGCGAACCCATCAATCTGTAGAGATCTGCCAGTAATCGAGGGACGTATCGATCTTGTGTGAAACCCACAAGTGACCTAGACTTCCGTGCTTCTTCGCAGATGGCAATCGCGTCTTTGGCAAGAGTTTTCCCATCTACGAACTGGTGTTTCTCGAGTAAATACCTAGTAATAAGTAAGTCATGTACTTCCAGATAAAGAGACATGGGTTCCTTACCACCCACCACGACGAATGATCTCTGCAAGCATTATAGGTAGCCCCAGAACTTCACGGTGTTCTTTGTAAAAGCGGGCAGCAGATGCTACATGAGGGATGTACTCCTCGCATTGGGTCCACCATTTAAAGAGCAACCCCCCATCCCGGACCTTCGGGAAGCAGTTGTTGAGGAACAGCAATACTTTATTGAAAGCCATCACTCTGTTAGATGGATCCATGGATCGTTCTATGGCACCCTGAATAATTCGATGAACAGTCAAGCTTTTGGATCCAGGTTTTCGAAAGACAAATGATCCATCTAGGAGTTCGGATATAGCTTCGTCGCGTCTGTTGTCAATCAGAAAGGCTCTAGGGTATTAAGGGGAAGTCTAGTACTCATAGGTCTGTTGTATTGGGTTCTCGAGCCATTCCAGAAGTTCTGGTACCTCATCAACGAGGTCAGGGCCATTGTAGAGCCTGTAATCAGATATAAGCTCAGATCATCAATAACAGGTTCTCCACCTACATGTCTCTTTGGTTGGTCTTGAAGAATTCGAATGGAATACGGGTGGGATCCAAGATACAGAGCAGGTGCATGATCAGAATAGCATTCTCACTCATGCTGCGCATTCGAAACGTGTATGTCGTGGAGATATTGGTGTGATAGCCTTGATCCTTCCATGCTGTATCAAATTGGCCGAAAACAAAAGAATTAACAAACTCGCCGTAGTTGTCCAAAAACTCTACATATGAACTACTACTTGAGAATACATGACGTCTCACCAAGTCCAACGCCAGGGGCAATGAGCCGAGGGTTTTTGCAATTGTTGCAGCAGCATTCCGCTCTTTGATATCAACATCATCATTCTGGGTACAGAAAGAAAGAAGAAATTGTTGTGCATCAGTTGAGTCAAGGGACGATACTGGAACCTGGTCTTTACTGTATTTCTTGGAGAGTGACTGATTTCTCGAGGTGATAAGAATGGATCCGGAAGCTCCGCTTGGCCAGTAAGTTGAAAGTTCATCAAACTGTTCCATGTTGTCAAAAATGATTAGCCATTTGATGGGATTATCTATGGCCGTGTTAGTATTGTATGTTCGTATGTTTTAGACCAAACTTACCTGATCGACTGGAAGTTACTAGCCATTGCTTTAACAGCCCTTTAGCACGGTCCTGCTGCGGCATCTCATCCTTGTCAATGAGACCCAGTCCCTTAGCATGAGTGGTATAGGACTCAGAAAGACGTATGTTGCTCTCAGCGCTGCACCATAGAATCGCATCATAAGCACGAGTGCCATGTGTATACTCTATAGCGATTTGAGTCTTTCCGCTTCCTCCAGGTCCTATCAACGCAGCCGTTAACAGTTTTCCATTGCTGCTAGACTCCAGGGCTCTCCTGGTCCTTTCCATATGCCTAGGCCTTGGGTAGAAGGAGGTATTTTGGTGTTGATCAACGCCGTAATATGGTAGTGTTGCCGCCATTTTGGGCGCAATCTTGACGTAGCTGAGACTATCGCAGAGAATTCTTTGTTGTTGACGTGAACTAGCCACGTTTGCTTCTTGGTCAACCCAGGCTGAGAGATGTCTTAGCCGTTTGAGCCTTCTAACGGATCCCGTGTGTAGTTTTCGAGAAGCCGAGCCCAGTCGAAAGAAATTCTCTATTAAATCATCAGCTCGGCTCACTCAGCATTGGAAGGTTCCAGTAAGGCTGGTCAAGGCGGTCGGTGAAGGCCGATAGGTAATCTTTTCTGTCGATCCATTCATTGGCCTAACCGGTCAGAGCCTTATGTTGCACTTGGACGTGGCTTAGCAACAAGGAGACCCCTGAGGGGTAGTGCACGTACTGAACGGTGAGGCTTTCAGAAAAGCTATATAATCCTGGCATTGTTGGATTAATTCTTGATAGTATTTTTGGATAGCCTCCTTGAGCCTAAAGGCCATTGGTAATGGCGATACGTATTCCCTGATATAGTACTGGAATCGTGGTAAGACCATTTCGATTTGCTCAAAAGTATCAACAATACTTTCAAGAACAGCAGAATGTCCAGCGGCAAGCTACGGAAGGGAACACAAGGTGGTTAGACAGGCTGAATATTTAAGTAATCACATTAATACATACCTCCAATACCAACGCCACAGAGCCCCATACAAGGGATAGTATCTCGGGTTTAGTTTGCGCAAAAATAGATATCACCTTGGCGAATGAACTAAGTTGCAACACGAAAGGCTCAATCCTGGTCAACAACTTCACCCATGTCGTGTTTTTATATGCCTTCTGCATAATCTCGATCCTGTCGTGTAGCTGCTCATAAGAGTCAACTTGCTCCATCGTTGCGCGTTCCTTTGGAGTCAGCTGCTTCTGGTGTGAGATCTGAGCTTCGGTCCATATTGACGTGAGTGAGTCCATATGGGGATAAAAATGAAAATTGAAGATATGATCTTTGGAGTTTAATTCTTTGTACGACCAATTCGATGTAATCCATGATCCCAACGGCTTTAGAATACCTTTTAAGCCCAATCGCCCAAGACGCCTTATTCATGATAACCTGACTATCGCTGCCCAAGCCAACCCCCCTCTTGACAACGTTGTGTGCACTTTGTCCCCCCATCTAATTGCTTATCCTGCAACTACATCTACGATATACCGAAATTGTTCTTTATTATTAGTATAAGCATTCCAAAATCATTGTTCTTGTGCTTCTCAACTTACATTTACCAGATTGTAGCTGTAGTGTAATTCAAAATTCCAGGACATCAAGTCTGCTGGTAAATCATTTCTTTCCGCCACCGCTTCCACTGCCCGTTCCGGGCTTTGGAATGTAGACATCGCCGCCACCTCCGCCCTCAATATCGCCACCGCCTTGCATGTCAGAACTGCCACCTGAACTCGACGTCGACGTCGACTGTGAAGTCTTGATCCATTGCTGTATCATGTCGGAAGACTTAGTTTGATCCATGATTAAAGATAGCCAAAGAAAGCTTGTGTAAAAGGCTAGAAACACTGATGAGGATATGTGGCTCAGTGACAATAGGATGATGATGGGAACCGAAGGTAGAGTTAATAATTGAGATGGCGAGACTTGAGCCTCACCCAATTTGATAGGATGACGAGGGATTAAGTAGACTCCCTCGTAACATCAAGATAAAGACCTCAGCTGATGGGTTAAATGCAGTAAGCATCATCATAGGAACAGTACCTTATGCAAATCAGTGCCTGATGTCTTGTTAAATGGCTCTATAAGAAGGGTGGTATGATAATTCAATTGGATTGTCGGAATATAAAGAGGGTTGCAAAGGGTGGCGCAGTCAGGCGAGTTCCAAGCGGGGTACAACTTGTCATTGTTTAATTGACCGGTCATCTTGTGTCACAATAAGAAAGCAGCCTTTTCGAGTTGAACAGATTGCAAATTGTCAAGCCACACGTCGCCTTACTTGTATGATTGGCCGAACCACCCCTGTTGAAACAGACGAATGACCTCCCTTATCTGATCACAATTTTCCCCTCGCTTGCCTCGGACAGAATGCATAATCTTTCGTCTCCAGGACTCCCAAGTCTCGAGCCTAACCGGAAATATCGGAACCAGCGTGGTTATCAGGAGGGGTCTCCTACTAAATACTCCGTACAGCCGAGGAGTTAAGCCGTTCCTGCGGTGATATCAGATGACAGAGTAAGCCCCTCAGCCTGAACTTGATAGCAGACATCGTCCTGACATATTGATCAAGAATGAACAAGAGTCTTGACCTGTCGAAAGAAGTCGACGCCATTAAAGAAATCTGTCGAGTCGCTTCCATATCTGTTGGAGTTTTACACGAAGGAAAGATCGTCTACACGTATAGTGTTGGGCTTCACAATGTTGAAAAAAACCTGAAAGCCAGACCGGAATCAAGTTATATGCTTGCATCTTGCTCAAAGGGCTTCCTATCAGCAGCCGTAGGTATCCTTGTGGCCGAGGGTAAACTATCCTGGGACGACCCAATCAGTAAACATTTACCTGAGTTTAATCCTCAAGGAGATTCTCGAATTGGTTCGCAAGCAACCATACGAACGGCACTTCGACATACTGTTGGACTTGGCAGACCGCAAATATTTTTACTTGGACCAAACTGCTCTGTTGTCGGGGAAGAAAAAGACTATGTTAAGTTTATTAACTATGCTCCAACTACAAATCATCTTGGCCAACGTTTTAACTCTTGGTGGAGCTACAACAACTTGACGTTTGGACTGGTCAGTCTGATCGTACAAAATGTTACAGGGCAGCGATACTCGGAATTTCTAAAGGAGCGTATAATCAAACCTTTAGAACTGAAGAATACGCTTGTCTCTGCTGAGGAAGCAGGCGCTTCTTCCAACAGGGCTCATGGTTATGCAAAACTTGAGAATGGAGAATATCGGAAATTGCAATCTGGGGAGACTTATACCCGTGGTGATCACTCTCCCATTCTTAGCTTTATTGGGCTACAAAGCTCTGTCCTGGATTTGCTCAAGTTCTCGGAAGCTATGATGAAAGCCTATACCTCCGAACAGGCAGAACAGCAAGGTTCCGGGGATTCTCCTACCCCACTTAGAGAAATGTCGGCTATTTGGCAACCTCAATGGACACGACCAGTGGTTGATGGCTTCGATAATCAACTTGCATATTGCATGGGTTGGTATACTGGATACATGCCCACGGCAGGTCTTGGATACATGGGAACAAACCATAAAGTCAGAAACCAGGATAAAGCCGCATTCAACAGCAAGTATATCCTAGGACGGGATTCTCCCAGGCGTCTCTTCATAGGGCACCAAGGCAATGCAAATGGCTACTCTTCAGCCATCTATCTATTCCCAGAAACACGAAGTGCAGTTGTTGCACTTTCGAACGGAGCAAACTATGGAGATCCAGCGGACTTTTCAGCTAAAATCACGATTCAAGCGTTGTTTGATACAAAGCCTCACGTTGATTATCTGGAGCTTGCGAAAGAGGAAGCTCGTCTCCATACGCAGTGGCATCAGGACGTTTTGGTGGACTGGCTCAAGCACTCAGATATTGGTCACAAAGAGAGGAATCTGGATGATTATGTTGGTAATTACTGCTGGGGTAACACGACTGTGAATGTTGTCAAAAGTGAAGAGACAGAGCGTCTGGCCGTCATGCTGAATAGCCATATTGATTCACGGTGCGACCTTGAGTTTTATGGACCAGATAGCTATAGTTTCCAGCCACGATCTAGAGACCAGTGGCTTTCAAAAGGCATGATGGACTGGGAACACTACTATGTGGGGGTCCTGAAGTTTGGTCGCGATCCCAATGAGGTCGTGGATAAGCTGGACTGGAAGTATGAATCAGAGGATGAACCTGCAGTGTTCAAAAAAGAGATGGAAAGCCGAAGCAAGGAGGAAGGAATGTGCGTGGTAATGTAGATGCAGTAGCAACAATTTCAGGGTTTTGTGTTTAGGAGTGTTAGAGATCAAACAGTTTATATAAACGGCGAATAGAGCTAGCTATTGGTACAGATTGATGAAGAGAAAGCTTTCGGGCTCTGAACCTTGAGAGGACTCAATCTTGCTCCCTCAAGCAACTCCCAGGATAAGCCTCCATACAGTAATAGCTATAGTTAGGGCTATCTATTGGACTACATGTAGTCGACCCTGTTGGACTAGTCGGTGGCCTTGTTTGCTCCTTAAAACTTATGTAACTGCTTTCCCTTATTTCCGCCAGCCAAAATCCCTTCGAATCTCTATCCTCTAAATGGAACGGAGGGGCAGGGTAACTATTCACGCAAGGTATCTGGGCAATCTCAAGTTTCCCCCGTGAATCGCACCAGACTTGGTTATATGACTTTCGCTTCCGCCCAGAACCTCGAACAGGTTCAGTGATATGATCGAAGATTTTGGTTGGCAACCCAAAGGCACACTCATCAAGTTTTGGTCGAGGCTTGATGAACTCACATAGTTTCTCGATAACCCAAGCGAGTGCTTGTGGTTTTACGTTGAGGTAAGATGGAATATCGCCCTCGAATGATATCAGCAATCTTCGAAGGTTTGGGAAGTTTGTTGTTGATAGTATATCTATGACAGCATCGAGTTGGCCGTTTTTAATTCGATACCGGTTCTCACGTCTGTGATAACCCATCCTTACACCCCCTGTTGATTTGGGGTCGCGTAGACGCTCTCCCTCAAGAGGCCACCTGATCTCAAGACACTTTATCGCCGCAAGAGTCTGGGGCAACAGCAGTTGGTCAATATGAGAGATCATCGCTGGACCAGACATGGCGATGGTGTTTCTTGAATACAAAAGATTAATCGTCTCACGGTAGCTGTTAGGGTCTGTTAGTCTTCCTGCGTGGTTGCCTTATGTGGACTTTTCAATGCTTACTTTTGACGACACGAAAGAAGCCAGCCCATAATCCCAATACGCTCTTGATGTTCACCGCAACGATCCTTCCAAATCCTCGGGATCTTCCTCCCGCTGATTTGATGCTTCAAATTACGATTTTGGCAAACAAAGCCAGACCAATGCCAACGTTCAACGTATACGCCGTGACGATTTAAGTGTCTTTTGAACTCCATACTCATATGAAGGCGGCGATCGCCGGAGAACAGCCTCAAGATGTCCTGTCGAACAAAGGGAGGAAGCTTGAACCATCCAGAGTTTTGACGAAAAGGGATCGGCTCATGATTCATTTTATGTGTATCTGTGTCCTGCAATTCTAATGGTGTAAGAGCACGAGGCCTTGGGTTCGGCAGAATTGGCAATTCTTGTATATGGTCCACCCAGCCTTGGGGCAAAGGCTCATCCACTGAGCCAGGGGGAGAGTAGTATCTGTTGAACATTGGAGAGAAGTTTCCTGGTTCATATTGTGGTGAGGGTGGATCTAAATCTGGCGATGGTGGTGAGTATCGCCGTGAGTATTGAGGTGATCGCGGTGCATATGACGGCGAGGTTGGTGAATAGGGCGATGTTGGTGAATAACTTGGCGATACTGGCGAGTAACTGGGTGATTGTGGTGATTGGACTGATTCGTAGAATTCATAACGCTCCTCTACTACTGCAGGTCGCCGCGCTTCTGCTCTTGCTTGATACCGAGCTTGCGCCTCTGGTGATGGGCTTGGACTATATAATGATGAGCCCGTCTCCCAGAGTTCTGGCGACCCTGTATCTAATTCTGGTAGCGGCGAAGACCGCATTTTTTCTACTCTAATGTGTTCAGATGATGAAGGAAGAAGAAGAAAAAGCTGTTGGGCGAGGAGATGCCGGGGTTCATATGTTGCAACAGACCCTCCTGCTAGTCACGTGCGTTCCGTTTATGTAAGGCAGAATAGGCACCAGTTTAAAAATAAAATTAGTTTCAGGATGGATGTCATAGCCGTGTCGTTAATTCCAGTTGTATGTATTATAACTGAAACAATCTAGGAGTTGCATATGATTTGATGGAAAGATGTTCTTGACACTCCTCACAGGGGCTACTGATCACTCGATGACGCAGGGAACTTCAATCAAAGTCCATAAATTGATCTCGGTTTTCATTTTTGTATTTCTGCCTATCGCCTTATTGCCAACTTGAACCGACCCGGCCTGTCGTAGCAATTCTTTCTCTGAAGTCTCATCGTTGTGATCTCAGCTCGTACCGGGATGCAATGGCTTGAGAATTCTGCCGCCGACACATCAAACGGGGCTGAGGAACTGTAGTTGACCAGCATGACTTTAACACGTAACTCCGGTCGTCTAGCAGATAGCTTTGCAAACATGTCGGAAAAGGCTTTTAACCATGAAAAGTTGAAACGAGAACTTGAAGGTTGACGAGCCAAAATCCCAAGGTCCAGAATGATATAGACTTGTTTGCCAATGGCCGAGAGCGTGAAACCAAGGATGTTCAGCCATTCTGCTTCAGATCTAGCGCAACTTACAGTGGTGCAATTATAGGCCATTGATCCTTCTGTCTGTATGCCTTTGCTATACACCAAAGCTTGCTTGACTAGGTATCGCAGAAGATCCACGTTTGTTATCGGTTCCGATTCCTCGTCTTGGGGATGGTTCGTCTTCAAAGCCAGTAGAACTGGGACATTCGCAGTTCGCAATTCATGTACAATATCAAGACAGAAGCATTTCAGAGCAAATCGTGAGGGTATATTTCCCATAATCAGACAAACCTCAGAGGTTGGTGATATCGTCCAACTTTTGAGCTTCGCTGAAGCGTAAAAGGTCCCCGGTAAGCTTTCCAGGTTTTGCCTTCGTCGGAGGGAACTCAAGTGTCGTACTATTTTGTCAGGATCCCACATGATATTACCAAGTTCATCGTTGATAGACGCCATAATTTGGGAAAACTGAAGATCAGAGAGGCGCTCATTGGTGTTGATCAACGCGGAAGAGTTCACTGTGCATGTCAGTCAGGATTTGTAGAGACTTCCGCATGGAACTTACAGCCAATCATTCCTTTAATGGATGCCAATTCAGCAATCAGTTGATCTACTTTTGATGAAGTTTCCTCAGCAGTTCCCTTGATGCTCCGCACATCGAGCTGACTCCCAGAAACCCCAATCTCTTTTATGATGTTCGAATGATATTGAATGCTAGCCAAGATGTCACTGTATTTGAGTTCGAACGGTGATGTTACACTCTGCGCAATTCGTTTGAGCCCTGATAACCGGCTAGTCTCGCACCAAGCCTGCGCTCTGATCAATAGCTTCATTATACTCTCATAGACCTTCGCAAGCGCCATACGTAGTCGCGAACTAGCGTAGAGCCGAGCTGTGATTTGTATTTGTGGAAGAATATCACCTATCTCTGTAAGTGCTTTGGCGATACCGGCGGTGGTATTTTCATGCTCGATCGCGACCTGTCAGCTATTAGCCAAGTACCTTTTTACGTATCCATAGATGGTCATACAATGAACAGAAACTTCATCATTCCCCAAGCGAGCGACACATATTCTGGGTGATGTTGAACCATGACATCAAGAACTTGGCTGTAGTAATGTACGCGCCTCGAAAGTTTATATAGCCATGTCTTGGCGGGGGATTTTGTGTGATCTTGGTATCTCTCAAAGTTTATTTCGACTGCTTCTTGCAGGTCTTCCAGAGAGTCGTATGGGGTTATGAAACGGCGTGCCTTCTCAGATAGTTTCGACGAACTGAGGGCTTTCTTAGCCTCCAAGAAAGCTTCTCTAAATATGCCATCCGTTCTATTTAAGCGTAACAGAATTAGCTGATCATAACATGTTGCCGAATGCCATTATGGGAACAGACTCATCGTGTGTCTCAGGTTTTATTTCTTGTATTTGTATGCTGAAATCCATACTCGAAATGAGGTGAGAAAAGAGAATTGTCAGTAACTAGAGTTGACGAGGAGAAATAAGGCTCCCTCTTGGAAGTCAGCCTATATCACTACTGTTTCGCCTTACCAAGAGCCTCATCAAGGCTGTGGGAAATGTACTGGAGGCTGTGCTAAGTAAGTTGACCGGGAACAGATCCAGTGAGATCGTTTGAAAACTCATAGTCTGCTTTAGCGTTATGCAATGCGACCAACATGCATTGAGAAGCGGCTCATACCAGGTTTTTATTGGTGTAAGAGGCAGCCCTTTTTTGCTATGCCTTCTTTGTTTCGACCTCATTGGTTACACTTTTGCATCCATCACGCAGCGCCTTTCAGCCGATGCTGATCCGTCAGTCGACATTATCCAGCGCAGACAGAGACGAGGCAGACCCCGCACTCGGTTATATCAATCACTCTGTGTATCCTGTTACGCCATTCGATCAATAGAGCGTGACAAGGTCGCCTATTCTACGTGTTTGTCGTGTGCAACAAATGCCTAGAACACCTCCTACAACAGAAATCAGATTCTGCTCACCCTTTGCCGGAAATCGCACTCCATCAATCGCAGAGGCCCGTCGAATCGGTCTCAACCAGGAAACAGATCCCCTGTTAGAGTTTTTTCGTCGCTATAACTTCTATGACTTTTTTGGAAAATCAATTTTTGTTTTCTCAAATGAGTATCGCACCGAATTAAGCAGGCCCTACAATATTGCAGCTTTCAGGGAGCACCTTAATAAGGTTGTCGACGACGTTCTCAATTACATCATCGAACCTCCACTCAATGACAACATTGCTCGAATAACTGGGAAGCCAAAAGAGGAAACTTATGACGCTATTGGGTTACTTTTTCAAGACTTGAGAAAGGCTATCGTTACAACCTTCGGAGGTCTAACAGGCGCTGAAGAAGTTGAACTCAAACAGTTCCTTCTTCGTCGCGTTACCGGTATCGAAGGCGTCGTAAAGAATGAAATTTACGGCTTTTCTCTTGGGTACGAAGAGTCTGAAGGCCACGAGAGCGAAGAATCCAATTCCGCTCAATCGGTTCCCGAAGAAAACTTTGATCAACTCATTAAATTGGCAGATATACAATACGAAGAACAACGAAGACGATTGCTCAGGAGAGTCAAACAACTTTGGGTTCACTTAACCATATCAAGGGATCAGACTGCTGCAAGTGATTTCCACAAGGAACAACTACTAGCTCTCCGGTCGCACGGTGAAGAATATTCCAACGAAACGAGAGACGCGCAAACACTAGAATCAATAGCGGGGGTTCGAAAGCACAGTTCGCACTCTCACCTACATTCTTTTAAGCCTCGAGCTGGACCATCAAGTGCGTCAGCACTCCGAACGCCAAACTTCCGCCGATTCAGTCCATCACACCACCCAGCAGGTAGAGACATCCCATACGAGGTTCTACCTCATCTAGACTTTGGGATGCCTCCCACATCCCCATCTACCATACACGAGAGAGACATGGGTCCTTCTAGGACAGAGGTGACGGTCAAAATCCAAGGAGACGGGCTTGACGATATGGATACCCTGAAAGACCGGATCAAAGCCCTTGAAACGCAATTGAGTTCATCGGGTAAGATGGTCATCAAGTTTACCTGCCAAATCCTCCACTTCCTCAAGGATCGTGATGGAAAAGGTTGGTTGGCGTATCTTGACGAACCAACATGGTATATTAACCACGTCGGAGAGGCCAATCTCAAGGCAAGTTCTTTGATCCATAATGTCGAGGCCTATCTCAACAACAAGTCAGACATAGGCTTCGTGGCCATGCGATACTACAACGCTTCAAAACAGAGAGGAGAAGCTGAACAGGCCAGCCAAGAGGGCAGCACGTTTCCGACACCAAAACCTACCGAAGAGCTCATTCGGCTTTGGTCGCAGCGAATGACCACGGCTTTCAAAGAGTTTGTGGAGAAAAGGCCCGACTATAACGAAGTGATTGGACAGTTCAATGAACGTGATTACATCAAGGCGCCATATCTATTTTGGTACCAATATCGCTCGCCGACTGCCCTGGATGACCTCACACCCAGCAGCCACGAGATGATGAAGCTCCTGACCTCATGGATAGACGAAAACTATGGGAAGCTTTACAGCAATGCCAGGGAGCAACAAGAGAGAAATTTTGTCGCCCCAGAGACTATGCCATTTCTCATCCGCCCAGGAGACGTTGTTGTGTGGAAAGAGAAGAAGGACCTGGTGGCCGTCATAGCCGAATCATGGGCAAAACTCGACAGAGCGCCTGACTCGAACCTCGGGAGCGAAATTCCCAAGTGGCCGAAGCATCCTTCGAACAATGACAGTATGGCAAGTTGGGTTTGGAGTTTTGATGCTCGCGAGATACTATATGACGGTTCATTTTACTATAAACACACTGTCATTCGTTCAACCCTAAAGACAAGGGCGTTCAAGGATGAAGTACCCATTAGAGATCTGACCGCATATCCGCTCGAGTATGCCAATGAGGAGTTGAAGAAAGATCTTGAGAGAAGGGGGCAGACGTTTTGGAGTTGCCGAAAGAGAAGACTTGTGTCGTACGATGATGACCGAGGCTTCTATGGGGTAAGTGGCAGAGGAGTGACTCTTGGAAGCAGACTGGACTGACATTCGTTACACAAACAGAGCAGCGAGCGTTTCATGGTGGACTTCGCCACATATGAGAGACTTCACTCTGATACCGTGACATTTGAGATGCAATACCCTATGATCGATGCTCCAGATTGTGATAGAATGGACTCCCAAATTATGGAGTCTGATGAACCACCATCTGTGCCAGACATATATATCTTCCCCAGCAGTATCGTTGGATATAACCTCCGAAGCAAGAAATGGAGTAAGATATAAGAAAGGGTCTATTCAAACTATGGCGCTGATAATTGGTTCGCAGTTGATCTGGAGGTTGATAAAATACGCGATGTTTCCTGGAACAAGAAGTCCTTCGATCATCTCGTCGTCGATCACGACACCAAAGAGCTTGTGCATGCCCTCGTTACAAATCAGATCGCACAAGAGCGAGGAACCGATATCATCGACCGCAAAGGCAACGGACTTATCATTCTTCTCCATGGCGGTCCAGGAACCGGCAAAACCTTCACAGCCGAGAGTGTCGCTGAAATCGCTGAAAAGCCACTGTTCCGCGTTACCTGTGGCGACATCGGTACCAAGCCTGAAGACGTTGAGAAATATCTTGAGTCTGTTCTGCATCTTGGCAAGAGCTGGGGGTGTGTCGTACTTCTTGACGAGGCTGAAGTCTTCCTTGAACAACGAAGGCTCACTGACCTGGAACGAAACGCGCTTGTTTCAGTTTTCCTTCGTGTGTTAGAATACTATGAAGGCATTCTGATCTTGACATCAAACCGGGTAGGGACCTTTGATGAGGCCTTCAAATCTCGCATTCAACTATCGTTGCACTATGAGAACCTCACCGAGGGTCAACGACATCGTATCTGGAAGAACTTCCTCAATCGACTACAATCCTTGGATGAGGCAATCATTGATGGTGTTTCGAAAGGCACTTTGGATTCCAGTGATTCCATCAGCATTGATTTTGAGGATATTGATTGCTATTTACCCGAGTTGGCTAAACATGAGATGAATGGGCGGCAGATTCGGAATGCCATCACTACAGCGCGCCAATTGGCACAGTTCAAAGGAGAGAAGATGATGAGTCGCCATTTGCGACATGTTATCAAGGTTTCTGCCAAGTTTGACTCGTATCTGAAGAAGGTTCAGGACGGGCTGTCTGATGATGACGCTGCCAGGGGGTATGGATTAAGATAATGGCGGTTAGGAACAGCAACAGATATTTTCATTATTATAATTTTATATATCGCGCGTTCTCGTGGTCTTTTAGTATTGAAAGACCTTTTTACTTGTTATCATTCCGTACAGTAGCCCATGTTAAGTAAGTCATGAGTCGTAGAAGTGAATTCTCCCAATACGCTAGACCATCCCAGCCAGTACCATTATTCTTCCTCCCCCTTCAGCTGAGTTGAAGCTGAAACCCTAAGGGATATTTCCGTTGTTCTTTCATAGCTCGTGAGTGTGGCTAGTCAGACTGCCTTAAACCTCCTTGCTCGCGTCTTTCTTGGTCTCAGTGCGTCCATGGATAATAGTTGACAGATCACCAGTAGGCAATAGAATGGGAAAGTCGACAGACAAAAGAATTATCGACATGAACAAATACCATCCGATTAGTGTGAGAGCAAATAGTAAACCCGCACCAGCGTGCTGGCACTTCACGGCCAGGTTCTCAAGGCCTTGACCAACGGCAAAGAATGAGGCTGCCAGACAGGCGACTACCAACTGGGTAAGCAGTTGATATGAGATGTTTTATGAGCAAACTTACAGCAAGGAATGAGCAAGAAAAGAATCGAGAACAAAGCAACGTTAGTCCGAATACTCGCGATAGTGTAAATGGTACAAAGAATCGCCATTGCCACAAGGAAGAATGCGAAGGTAGAGTAGAATTGAGGTTGAGAAAGACCGTTTGCGGCGCTGCCAGTTGTCGAATACGTGCTGTAGGCTCCAGAGTCGGGGACAACAGTTGTACCGAATGCAAGCCAGAAGCCTCCGAAGGTGAAGAATACAGTCGATGGGAAGGTGTTTCCTTGAGGGTATAAGCTACTAAGTCGCCGTGGGTTAGACGTGATGCTTACCGAGAATCCATTCACCAATGGCCCCCAAAATCATAAGGACGCCGCCTAAGCCAAAGTAGGCACCACTAAGGATCGTTATTAAACTGCACCAATCGGGCTATAATGCAACTTACACATTCGCTGCGGCCGCAAAGCCGCCAGCACCCTGCCATCCAAGCAGGGCCATGGATGCTGGTGTAGAGCACATCAAAAATCCAGCCAAAGCTATAAGAGTTAGTAAAATGAAGAGTAGTGGAGATATTGTTACTTACCAACTGGTGTAGGGTTACCAAAAGTCTTTCGGAGGTCACCCTTGACTTTGTTATGCGGTTGCAGATAAAGCTGTTCGAACATCTCTGGTGAGATGGGAATGCTCATGGATGGCTGTATGTGATCCATTTCCTCTCGCTCACTTCGAGGCTTGCCATTGATACTTGTTCGAGGAGACATGGTGCAAAGATGGCTGGGTGAAATCTATTTGGGACGATGGTAAGGTAGAGTAAAAACTGAAACAGATAGCTCCCAAGGTCAAGCAGACATGTCCATCTTTTATAACATATCACATATACACCAGCGGAGAATAAAGTTGCCATTTCCCCGGGTCGAACGTCTGGGGAAGTGGGATCTGGGAAGGGGCAGTGAGGATGTAACCCTCCCCCGGAACGATCCAAGGATATGCGCTGCTAAGCTCAGGTGAATCTGAAGATCGCCCGAAGAAGCCGGCTCGGCTTTCAACTGCCGAACAGCTCCTGTGGATAACTAACTATATTCCTGGATATCAATCATCTTTGGCGAGGTGGAGTTGTTGACGAGGATTCAAATGTTAGGCTGGACCAACAATTGTCCTTGGAAGGTGGCAGCAGGATGTATATTCCTTGAACCACTTGTATATATCCAATCATTGTCTATAAGAGAACACTTTGTCAGATTCGCCTCAAAACTCAATCGCCCTGCCTTGCATTGCTCCCCGCTTGGACATCAAAACCCACGAGTCGGTCGGGCGGCAGTGTGAACTCGTCGATCAAGCTCCATACACACTGACGTCGCTTGCCGCTATCTCAGTTCCAACGTTCCATTAAATATGAATATCCTAGACTTTGGAGTATTTTGCCCGTACATGAACAAATCAGCGATAGGATTAACACGGACGCGGCATGGATGCGGAGAGAGGTCCGTGTTGCGGGATCACCTCCGCATTCACTACGACTCACCACGAACTAACAAGAAAGACTAGAGGTCCGAGCTAGAGATCTTCCTAGAAGTGGTTCACCACGTGGTAATAAATTCAGGTGATTGGATGAATTAGACGCACAAATGAGCTTGTTGGTTGATGTGCAGGTAGGTCGGTGAGCGTGGCCTTGACCATCGGGATATTACATTGCCGGGGATCTACTCGTTGATCCTACCCCAGATACTAAAGTTCCCAATTCACTGACTCGGAATATGTGTTTATCAGCGATCAGCAATTCCCATTATCATTCTTTGTTGGGGACAATGTCAGTCAAATTCTTGATCGGCAGACTACCGAGGCTATCGACTTTAATTGTAATGTAAATTCGGCTAGTCAGTTATATCTACCGAGGTTTTCAACTTGAAGTATTACCATCAGATCGTATATTCTCCCAATCACTCTCCTGTGTCGAAGCTTCATCTTCCGAGGGGACCTGTTTCTTCAGTCCCTCCAACACAATCTTCAGTCCTTCCGAGACTTTTGGATTCGCAGCCGACTGGATCCGCTGCTCCAGTTCCTTGATCTTGTCCTTCAGTTCTTGGGTCTTGATATCAACTAGATCAACTATTTCAGCCTCCTCTTCGTCCTCTCCTTTCTTCTCCTCGTCGGGACGTTCAAGACCTTCTCCAAAAGCAGCCGCAAAAGCCTGAGCCATGTTATGATCCTTGATCGCAAATACAATCTCGTCGATGTACTCCCATCTCTCTTTGATAGTATTTGACTTATCATATCTCGGCCTTAGAACCGCTCTCCAGATACGTGCTATTTCCCCAACAGGATTTCCGTGCGCGCCGCAGCCCCAAGCTCCGAGTACGAGTCGTTTTGTGTTCTTCAGCATGACAATCCGCATCAACGCTTGCATCTTGACCTGCGCCATTTCGCGATCCTTGTTGTTGGCGTATGTTGCTATTCCATCATCGTCGATCTCAAACTCGGGGGCGCGTATCATGGCAGCGGTGATGCAGTTAACGTAGAAGCGATCTTTCTTTTCCAAATCCTCGCCTTCCTCATCTCTGAAGACCAAGACGTTGGGAGTGAATATGGAGCATGTTTCGGGTAAACGGTACCATTGATCTTTCAATGAAGGGTACAGTGTGGTGCGCATGCAAAGTGACTCCTCCTGACTGTTGGCACCGTTGAGGACGCCGCCACCTGGATTCAGAGGTGATCCCATGTTGAGAATCGTGACGCGAGCTTTATCATTGCTAAGGTTGGCCTTGATTCCGGCCGGAGTCTCTATGTCAAGAAGATCTCTGGCAGCAACCAGCGTGTCAACTTCCCGGATTGAAATCCTGGGCAATTTCAATTGCTTGGGTAAATCTTCGACCTTGTTCTTTGATGGAGGGATAACATGTAGAGATGTCTTTTGATCCCTCCGGTCTTCTTCTTCAAGTGCCTTTTGAAACGAAGCAGGAAACACTTGATGGTTTGGAGCTTTTATAAGCTCAGCGGAATTGACACCTTGCTGCGCGATTCGATCGCCAGCTAACAAAGCAGGTATAACTTTGTTGATGGTCGCCTTTGCCTTCTTGGCGCGTGCATCCTTACGGAAAGCCGCGGGTTGTCGGCCGATAGATGGTTCAGTTCTTCCCATAGTGTATCTATGTTCCAGTGACTTCAGTCGAAGAAAGAACAGCGAGTGATGAGAATTATCGCCCAGGTGACTCAGATGGCCTTTTCCGTTTCAGTGGACACTCTGATTGGGGACCTTGATGAGCAAATGTCCAAAATGAGCCTAAGATTACCTACAAAGGTGTTTTCAGCTTTCAGGTGGATTTGACTATAGAGAAATATACCGAATCGTGAGCTGATTTATCGATTGAAGCAGCATGGAGACGTCAAATGCGTTGACCAAATTGTCGCCACATAATGATTGCCTGGTCTTGTAGTCACATGATCAAATCCGACACTCGGCCGAGATATTCAAACACCAAAACCCGAAACTTAAAATCACCAAACCACCAAAAGTTAAAAGTCACGATCCATCCATGATTCAAGATCCCCCCTATGCCATTACTCGGACGGAGATTATACTCCGGCAGGGATTAAGCGTTTTGAGTGCAATAGATTGCTGTAGTGCCACGTATTCGCGGCCTCTGATAAAAGATCCTTGGCATTCGTAATATGAACAGAGAACAAGCAAAAACTGACAAATTCACCCTTTATTTATAACAACGAATTGAAGTCCAGCTGAGAAACATGTGATCAGCCTTGTATGATTACAAAACACGTGAGTCTCATGCATGCACCTCGGCTGGAGTTATCGTCCAGACCGCACGGCGAAATAGTGGACTGATATAGGGAGTAATAGATCCACTATCGGCTTTTTCGCTTCCCTTTTCTCCAGCAAACTCCGTCGGACATTTTAAGCATGATTTAATCGGTCAAAGTTTCTAATCTCCAATCTATTAATCCCTGTTTTAAACCTGTCAAAACCACGTTTATGTGGAACCGAAAAAAGAATTATCGATTAATTCAAGAATATCGGAAGTGAAAGATTGCGAGATTCCGACCCACGGAGATATTGAAACGTATAGCGTAGTATTGTAAAGTTCAGATCTCGTTTTTGTTCCTTGATACCCGCAAGATCGTAAGGTATCATGCTCTTTTCAGTCAATTATTGGGTCCTTGGCAATCCCGATTCCGACCTGTGACTCCGTCCTCACAGCAAAATCGCGTGTTTCTTATCCATCTTTACGACCCGGCTTCAGGGGTCTACACCCGCACCCGCCGGTCTTCCCGACAAGATGGATCCCCGATCTCACCATTCTTTTATAAAGGGTTCGACCTCCCGTCTTGGAAGTCCTCTTGGGGAATAGTACAACAAGATTTCCAGATTCGCTACTACTCAAGATGGTTTCTAGAACTGACTTGCATAGCTCCTCAGCTACTGTGAGCGACGATGAAACGCTCCAACAAAAGACAGAGCCCAAACCACGACCGAGATCACTTGTGAATCTCATCTTTGACAGAACGAGAATTGATCAGGCAGTTGAGAATCACGATTATCCAGGCTCAGGTTCGTTTGAGGATCCATTCGTGGTCAGTTGGATCCCAGACGATACAGGTAACCCGCTTAATTGGCCCAAATGGTTGAAATGGATTATCACCTTCGCCTCAGCCGCGAGCTCATTCTGTGTTGCGTTTAGCTCCAGTGCCTATACAGGTATTATCATGGAGATCATGATGCACTTCAAAATATCCCAGACTCTCGCGACCGCTGGTGTCTCCCTCTACGTCTTAGGTTTCGCTGTTGGGCCCCTTCTCTGGGCACCACTTTGCGAAATCTACGGCCGCCAAATCATCTTCGTTATCAGTTTTGGAATCTATGTCGTCTTCAGCGCGGCATGTACAGCAGACAATGGCATCGCAACGCTCTTAGTCCTCCGATTCTTCTGCGGAACCTTTGGGTCATCACCATTGACAAATGCTGGCGGTGTCATTGCCGATGTCTTCCAAGCTGATGAGCGTGCTATTGCCATGGCATTCTTCTCTATAGCCCCTTCACTTGGGCCGACTTTGGGTCCTTTCATTGGTGGCTACCTTGGTCAAGATCAAGGATGGAGATGGGTAAGTTATCATGTCACTTCATTCAAATATCATATATTAATTGGCTCAAATAGGTCATGGGATTGATGGCTATCATCGCCGGATTCTTCTGGATTCTCGACATGTGCTGCGCTCCAGAAACCTACGCACCTTACCTCCTCCAGAACCGAGCCACAGTATTATCCAAAAAGACCGGCAAAGTTTACATTTCCATTTACGAACATCAAGGCAAGGCCGATTCACCAACAGTGGTTCTCAAAAAGGCCCTTGTCCGCCCTTGGCTGCTTCTCTTCGTCGAGCCCATCGTGCTTCTCCTCTCTACCTATATCGCAATTCTCTTCGGAACTCTCTACATGCTTTTTGGTGCTTACCCCGTTGTTTTCCAACTGGAGCGAGGTTGGTCGCCAGGCAAGGGAGGTTTGGCTTTCTTGGGAGTTGCTGTCGGAATGATCGGGGCCATTCCTGTTATTGGTCTCATCAATAAGTGGTATCTGAAGGTCTCGGAAAAGTTCAATGGCGAGCCTGTACCTCCTGAGAATCGTCTTCCCGGATGCATGTTGGGTGGCATTTGCGTACCTGTTGGAATGTTCTGGTTTGCATGGTAAGTTCCAACTCACTTGTCCCATTGAGCACCAACTAACACTTAATAGGACCACATATCCTGATGTGCATTGGATGGCCCCAGTAGCCGCTGGTGTCCCCTTCGGTCTCGGCATGTCGCTCGTGTTCCACAGTATCTTCAACTATCTCATCGATTCATACACCATCTACGCAGCCTCAGTTCTCGCATCTAACGCGGTACTGAGATCTCTATTCGGCGCTGCTTTTCCACTATTCACCAAGCAAATGTACGACAAGCTCGGAACGCAGTGGGCCAGTTGTGTTCCGGCCTTTCTTTCGCTCGCTTGTCTCCCCATGCCTTTCATCTTTTTCAAATATGGACCTGCCATCCGCCAGCGATGTAAATACTCGGCAAAGGCAGCACAAGCAACAGCTTTGGCCAGGAAGGGTTAAAACCTGGAGTCGTTGCATTATCACTACTTAGTATTTAATGTTTTCCATGGGATTTATCCAAAAAGGACAATCGGGGCGTTATTGAGCACATTCAGAGATAGAACAATACAAAACTCATAGATTATATAGAGACAACTCGAACATATTTCACCTCCTCACCTGAACCTTTAATATCTGCCTGCAATGGGGTTAAGCGCGTAATTCTGAGCTTCAATTGATGGAGCGTATGTTGGCAGGTGGGTTAGGGAATAAGCTTATTGACATAAATAGTTAAGCATTTGGACTCCAAGACTCCTAGTAAACTATCCTAATCTTTATGACAGCCTCACCCAAATCCCAGGATAAGCAGGCATCCACTTTGGATCAGGCTACGATCTATCAACTTTCTCATCTTTGCTTCGCCCTCCTTGCTTACCATTGCGACTACGGCCAATAAATCGGCTCTACCTGTCTCTTCAAGATGGACCCGGTAACAGCGGTCGGACTGGCATCCGCCATCATTTCTTTCGTTCCACTAGGTATCCAGTTGTTGCAAAGCGTGCGCGAGATTCGCGATTCCGTTGGTGGTAGTCTCGACAAGAATCAGACACGAAAATGCATAATGGATGAGATGCAAGTAATTTCCCGTAGACTAAAACTAGTAGACCAGACTCAGGTCCTCCCAGAACAGAGGGGTCTCTATGAGCTCTAAATCCAAAGAACAAGGATCGCTTGCTCACTCTAATAGACGGCGGCTCATCAAGAGAGTCGAAACCTAAGATGGCCCAAGGCGAAGTTGCAGAACTCAAGACTTCATCGGATGAAGCCGCATCCTTCAAACCAGCTGCAGCTCGAACAAGTCTTCAAGATCGCTTCCCACGCGATCACCTCCATATTATTCTTTATCTAGTCCTTCCAGGTAGATTCCCAGCGAACAATTTCCCCTTGAGAGTTTTCTGTTGACCTGGCTATAGGCTTTGTAGTTACAATAGGGTTATATCTAGCATGGACGGCGTATAACGAGGTGCCAATTTAAGCTACGATCAATAATTTATCAGACCTTTTGTTGCCACTCATAAGAATACAGTACATGCATCAAATATTTTTGATAAACTTTGAGTTACTTTGACTATATATCTGCTTCCTATGCCTTCACCCCATGCTCGAGGGTGAAGATCGATGTCTAATACCTCGAGTCTGATCTTCCAACCCGATGCCTACTAAAGGCCAACCCTCTTCGGAGACCGAATCCGTAAAGCCATACTTTATTCTTTTCTCTCCCATCATTTTTGTAACATCAAGGCCCTCTTTTTGGCCAACCTCCGGTGGAAGATCTATGTACTTCGAATCACGGATAGCAGATGAGGCATATCCCAAAATCTCTGGCCCAACAGCCAAATGTGCAAAGACAGCCCCGGCGATTCCACTGAAAATAAGCACTATGCAGGAGACCAAGAACACAGCCATCCATGTCCAATTGACGGCGTAAACTTCAACCAGGTTACTGACCTCAACAGGCATTGTGATATTGGGCATGAATTCTCTGGTCGTCGCATTCGGCCAAATTTCTTTCGGATCAGCTGGCCCAGTGGCCCATGGATATAGTTGGCCCATAAGCAAGTAAGTATTAATCACCTGCGACAAGCGACGGCCGAGCTGTTCGGGGCTGACATTTTTCATGAGATTCCAGTCTTTCTCGCCTCCAATTTGAATAAACTTCTCAAGCTTGGGGTTATCAAGATATCGAATTATGATGTCAGGATAAAACTGACTTGAAGTCAAAATTGAAGGCAGCTTGGTAGCATAACTCCAAACTCTCGGGAAGGACAACATCGTGATGCCCACAGGCGGATTTTTCTTTTGTGAGGTGCGCTGTGCAGTGACTGAGCAGTTCTGTGGCGTAGACAAGTCGACTCGGGAGCAGGAGATGCTGGACTCGACGTAGCGTTGAACAACATCGCACTCTGTTTTGAAACCCGCAGCCGTCTCGCGATAATACCAGAAAAGAGCTTCAAAAAGAAGTTTCGCGGGCTTGACGTTCAGGTCGGTCGCATTCTCGAATAAAGTAGGCATATCCGTTTTATTGCCATACTCTACAAGCCAAGAACCCTCTGGATCGAAACGTTTCGATGTGTCCCATACAGGTGCATCCCATGTGCTTCCGACGAATCTATTCAATCCCATGGCCCATGATACACCATCAGATCCATTGGCAAAGTTCTGTCCGTGCCATGTTCCATTGTATCTCGTCTCAGCCCAGGGGCCGCGGACATCAGGATCCTCCCATTTAGCGAATTTGGGCTTGTTACTCCAAAAGTCTTCGTCCCATTCAATCTTGGAGCAGTTGAGTTCGATGTAGCTCGACTCAATTGTGAATGTTGTGTTACCTTTGCTAACACCGAGCATGGGGAGGCCGACAAGAGCCGAGTAAGAGTCTGGCTGCGGATTTGATGAGACGTTATGCCAATCATCGCTCTGGATCTCAAGTCTGGGGATTTTGACGTTGCCCCAGATGTCCATAGCATTAGACTTTGCAGACGCCGAGGTGACAAACAGGCCCGAATACATGACCTGTATATATTTCAACAGCGATCCCCTACTGTAACTCTGTTCAGTCATGCGATGACTGTATTTAGAAAATACTGATTGGGCATCTGTGGTAAAGTATTGAACCTTTGAGGCGTCGATAATAGGTTCTGGTTGAGTTCGAAGCATTCGAAGGACAGATTGTGATCCCAGCGGCGAAAAAGCCCAAAGTGCTAAAAGGACGAGGCCGAGAAGGTTAAATCTGCTCAAGCTGATTTGGGTGGTAATAGTTGATCCGACGGTGCGACTACCGATCAATTGTTCAAGAAGGTTGAGTGTAGTGCCTTTTTCGAGTTTCCATCGAGCTACCTCGTAAACCATGCGACCAACGACTGAGGCGAAGAGGATAGGGAAGATAGATGCGGTCTGTATACAAAATCAGAGAATAGTATTTAGTAATGATTGATTTAGTACTCACGACTGTTATTGCATTTTCCCATTTTTTATGCTCATCCTTGTTGATCTCTTTCCCATCAAGAAGCGCGACAGCTATCGCAAACCCAAGAACTGCGAGAGGGAGAAGAATCGAGGTGAAGTCAGCAAATACGCTCCCTGGCATAAATCTCTTCCTGGAATTGTTCTCTTTTTCTGGGTTGTGGTCTGCATCTTTGAGGCTTGACTCGGTTGTACTGGGGTTCTTAGTTTTGTTGGTTCGTAGAGGATCTTCTGGACCAGATCTGTAGTCGCTAAGCAGATGTGATGGTTCTGAGGGTGCAGCCATGGTTGGCGGCCGAGAAGACGTGATAACAAGGCATTAGCAAAACAAAGAACGAGAGATTTTTAAAAGATAATTTGACTGAGTCGGTCAGCAAAACAAAAGAGTATTCCATGGTCCTTGTAATTCCTTAGTTCCTTCGTATTAAGCACTGCCCTACAGGACAAGCTCATTGAGGCTGTGTACCCTATTTCTAGCTGCTATCTAATTAAGAAGCTGGCAAAGGAGTCCTTGCGGCTGACAGGGCCCGTTTCATCAAAATTTAAGTATAGACTGCCTTTCGGTCACTTCCGAAAGCATATTAATGCATTGCAGTTACCCACTGTAGAATGCACTAACAGTCGGGATTCCGTGTCTTGCGGCGGAAATAGCATCTCTTTGACAAAACTCATATTACATAAGATAATACTAGGAATACTATTTAGCAAGGCTAGGTTTGGAGAAATTGTATTGTGGTTTCGTTCTGTATACAGGTTATCTTCTGCCTATCAAAACGCAAAGTGCAGCAAATAATAAACATCTCTGTTTGCCTCTCCACCACGCCCAATCTACCGGATCTTAAGCATTGTTGAGACAGAAGTAGATGCTGCGAACAGTCCACCCATCAACCGTGTACAAGACAAATTGGTTTGTTCCGGGATTGTTGCTCTTATAGCAGTTGAACTTTTGAAAGCCATTGCTTCCCGTACCAGCCCAGCCATTTGCATGCGTGTTGGAAGTATCGGCGAAAATGTTGGAGGTGAAGCTCACGCCGGTACCGAAAGTGCCTTAGAGCCGTTAATTACCTAGTATGTACAAGTTTGGAATGTCAACTCACCTTTGATACTGTTTCCCTCCCAGTGGACGTTACTTCCATGAGAGACATCGATATAGTCAGTGGGGCGGGCCATGTTCGCGGGAGAAGAGTTGTCGTCGTAGTACGCCATTCCACTGGAGATTTCGCTACCTCGACTGGAGTTGACGAGATAGACAACCTCTCTAGCGGCGCCCAGTTGGGCTCCAGCCAGGGCAACAAGAAACGCGGTGATCTTCATGGTAGTTGCGCAGATCGCTCGATGCCAAGCGATGCTGAAGAAACAAAAGGATACTTAGACTTGGCTCAGTTTATATAGGTACTTGAACGAAATACCCCGTCCATGGTAATTCCCCCAATAAGATAGTACGGAGGTATCTTTGTAGCTATGTCCTCTGCATCTACTGCCATTTGGTCCTCATCTCATGTCAGCCGAGCAGGTTCCCGCTTATGATGCCGCTTAGTCTACCAGTTCCCGCTTATCACATATATCCAATCAAATCGAAGTAACTGACCTATTCTATATTTCTTGGTTCCATTTCATCGTCAACTAACTTAAAATCGCATTCGCGTTGACTCAACTTGAAGCTTTGGGCGGATCTGCGTCCTCCCCGATGTTACACTCGTTGTGGTTCCGTGAACCGATAGCCCTATCAGCTTAGCGGTCGTTGCTTAGACTTACTTGATTTAAAGCTAGCTTCATAGCTAAGTCCTAGAATATTGAAAGCTACAATACATTGTTGCAGCACCAGTCCTCTGGCTGCCATTCGTATCCGGATGGTAAAGTTGGACCAGCGCCTCCGGACCGTCTCTGAGTAGCCTCGTTTGCGTTCTTATAACCGCAATACTTAAACAGCTAAGCTTCATCTAGAAAGTGGTTCGTCTTTGTAACTGCCAGGCTGCGAAGGCGGCTTTCATTTAGGGAAGCTTATCGGCAAGTACATTACTGCATGTTGGCGGCATTTTTCATTAGTATCTATTAATATCTAATAATAAATAATACTTTGTTTCAATGCGAGAAGTATCCAGAATTAGGAATTGGTGCTCGATCCAGCTTAAAGTATCCAGGCTGAAGCTTCTGGAATACCTGTTGCGGATCGTACTTCTTCGAGATACTCTTAAGCTTAGCCTTGTTGCCCGGGCCGTAACTGGCAACCACATCCTGGAACTGACTCGCGTAGTTCATATACACGTAATCACTGTTCACTCTACGAGCCTTAGCCTCCTTGGTCACAGCCTCGAAAACGTCAGACATCCAGCTGTAGACTGCATCGTCATCTGCCTTGCTAGTCCACATAGCGCACAGCTCGAAGATGAACAAAGGTCCGTCATCAGGGTTGATGCCGAGGGCGCTTCCTCCGTTCTTTTGCATATGTTTCAGCTGAGGAACAGTGATGCCCTGAACCACGAAGACTGGCTTGATGTCGGGGATATCGGCTACAGTTGTAACAGTCTTGTAGTAGTAATCCCTTGCAAAGGCAAGAATATCGTGGTCTACCTTGACGGTGATAACGTAGTAGACCTCACGCAGACCAGGAGGGCTGTCATTCATAATCTCCTTGCCCCATTCTGCAAGAACTCTGGTCTTCGTAGTATCAGAAATGGCCTCAATTTCGTTGAAGTCCTTCCAAATAGTAGCGTTTCCAGCATCGGGCTCGGCGTAGTACAGGGCAGGAACAGCGATCTTGGTGTCTTCCCAATAGGCCCAAACAACGTAGAGGCCGGCTTTGGGGTCCTTCTCAGAGTTCTCAATGATGTTGAAGAGTGCATCGGTGACTGCGGGGAACTTGTCTTCTGTGTAGACACGAGACCCTCCCCACATCTCACCCTTGGGGAGAGGAATGGTCTTGAGGTTGAACTTGACGACTAGACCGAAGTTGTTGCCACCGCCACGGAGAGCCCAGTACAGGTCAGGATATGTTTTAGCGCTTGCCTTTACGATAATGCCGCTGGCGAGGACAACCTTGTACATGAGTTAGCTTAAATGGCTGTATGTGAGCATGGGGTTATTACCTCGTAACTTTCGACGTTATCGCAAGCCCAGCCGTACATGTTTGAGAAAAATGATATGCCACCTGTTTACCGTCAGTCAGAACCTAGAACAAGAAGATTATGACGCTGACCTCCAGTAGTCAATCCTCCAACACCAATGTTGTAAAGTCGTCCTCCGATGACAGTGACATCAGACTTGGTCAACTCCTCATACACAGGTCCCCAGATATTTCCAGGCTCAATCGAAGCAATCTTCTTATCTCTTGACAGAGAGATATCCTTGAGGTTGGTAAAAGAGATCGTGATGCCGCCCTCGACTGAAGAAGCACCAGCAAATGCCGCATGCCCACCACTCTTAGCTGCGAATGGACATTGTGATAAGCGAGACAGCAGTACAGCTGTAGAGATTTGAGTTGGTCGTTGAGGTTTGAAGATGCAATAGGGAGTCACTTCAGCTTGGTTTGAGGACCAATATGACCCTGTGAACTCTTTGAAGGCCTTTTCTTTCCTCGACTCAACAGCTGAATCACCATATAGAATCTTCAAAGAGGCGCACTATGCAAGTCATATTAGTCACATGAATGTCAACGACTGCCGTAATACGTACGGCGGCGGCACAGGCAGTGTCAGATCTCTTCGCATCATCAGAAGATACGGGAAGTTCTGAGACGTCAACGCCTTGGTCAAGAAGTGCCTGAGTGACATTAAAGTCACTTGTCTCAAGAAGAGGATCGGCTGCACTTGAAGAAGCAGCCAAGAAGGCTGCAATGAGCAAGGAATAAGCCCTCATATTGACTCGAGTTGGAAGGAGGCGTATAGTTGGCCAATTGAACAGTAACGAAGAAAGAGAGTTTAGGAAAAGAGGTGTTGGTTATGTATCATAATTTGCCCCTGATTTCTGCATGAAATATCTTACTAGGGTTATAACCAACGTTACTTCGGAAATCCACGATAATGGTAGCGACCTATCATGCTGCACCCGAGGAAGATTTGTGCTTGGCGGCATGGTCCCAGTTCTATCGTGGAAAAACATAGCCGGTTTTCCCGTTCATTGTAACCGAGTTGTGTTGGTTGGTAACGCCTTCTTGAAATGAGTGATTTCGATGCAACCAAGTGGCGTATGTTGTGTTGGTTCTAAGGAGGTCAAGGGTGTTAGCCAAGGGATCAAGGAGGAAACGGTCCTTGAAGTGTCTATCTGTCTTGTAAATCTAGCTTCATATTACACAATCTGTAAGATTTTATGACTTCCAATACGATAATTCATAGTAACTAGTATGCATCCGTCGGGGTATCTCGTCAAATCTCATGATCGCCGACTATCTTGACGTGGCCAGGGCCCCTGGTAGGTGTTGGTTCCACCATGTTCGGATCCCGTCCCCCGTACTATATTCGACTTTAACTCGTTCGATTTGTTCCACTCGCGAGTAAGGCAGCCCTTTTTGGTTTTTGATCCGAGAACCATATGGCTGGAACTCAAGATCCATGGAGTCGGATCCTTCAGAAGGGATAAGACCTCGCTTGGCTAAACACCCTCAGACTGTTTTCTCGGTACGGTAATTGGTTTTTGGTTGCAAATTTTGCAGACATGTTCGCTTTTCTCCTCATGAAGGCGAGATATGAAGGCGAGATATCCAGATATCAAGTCATGTAGATTCTTCACCAGCCATCATCATGGCGAAAACGCCAGTGTCGAGAGATTCTATCCGCAACACGGGCATCGCTCTTATTGTTGTTGCTTCAATAGCAGTTGCTTTCCGTCTCTATCTTGCAATTATCCACCACAAAAGTATCTAAGTTGAAGATGCGTGGCTGGCTTCTTGCTATTTCTTCTTTCTCGTTCTCGCCATTCTTTACCTATACATCGTTCCAGCGTTCTTTCGACTGACAGACCTCCAAGAGGGTCTTATTGAACCTTATGCGACAGCCAAGGATAATGGATTGTTTATCCAGAAAGGTCTCTTCACGGTCTCAGCATCTCTCTGGCTTTTTCTCTGGTCCGCGAAGTTCTCGCTTTTGTGGATGTACAAGAAGCTTCTGGTTCAACTCCAGTTTTATATGAGGCTTTGGTATGCTTTGGTAGGATTTTGTGCTCTTGTAAGTGAATACCCACCAGAATGTCGTCGACCCGCTTGCTCATCGAAATAGACATTGATCGGCAATATCATCAGCTTGTTTCTCGCTTGTTCGAGCATGGAGGCCTGGTTTGCTTCAGGGAAATGCAGGACACCGCGCGATGTTAAAGCAGCTGCTGTCAGCATGTGGTTTGCTTATGGAACCGATGTTCTCACAGATCTGCTAAGTAAGTGGAAACTAACAAGGTACTGGTGAGTGCTAACGAACTAAATTACAATCATGCTGCTACCTCTACGGCTTATCATTACCCTTCAGATGCGTTTATCTCGCAAATGCAGTATTGCTGCTCTCTTCTGTCTTGGTGGGATTTGCATCATTGCATCGACTGTTCGCGTGACCCAGATTGGAGAAAAGGGAGGACAGCCTACTGTGCCTTGGCTCGCACTTTGGGGTACCATCGAAGCAGCCATTGGTGAGTTCGAGCTCTTGGTTCAAAGTCTCAAATACTCATATGCGATGCAGCTGTCATCATCGTCACCGGTCCCGGTCTGTACCGGTTAGCTAAGCTACACTCCAGGTCACGAAGCGAATACTACGCCGACAGTTCGAGAACAAAGCCAAGTCACAACAAGAGTCGAAGTCGTACAGCGAAAAGCGGCCATATCGAAATCAATCCGTATCCCGCTGCTCACACGAGCATCATATCGGGCAATCCGAGCAGCAGTCAAGAAGGGCTGGTGTATCCTCATCGGTTCGATGTAACTGTTGCTAAAGAGGCCTCTGTCAACACGGCTGAGTCAAGGGTCTAAAGAAACATATAATTGATCAAGCAGGGTTGGTTCAGCCGCATTGGAACGGTATTTCACATGATCGGAATGCTCGGAGGGTCTCCCGGAAGTGGGGCCGGCTCGCGGTATCGGATCCGAGACTGCGACAGCCTCGACAGACGCGTTGCCAGTCATCAGTCTGTCAAGTAAATGCCCAAACGATTGGGGATCACTGCCGCCTCTAGAAGAATGAGCTGCGACATTGGATATGGATCATGCTGGTGACATCTTGCGTAATAATTGCGACGGCCTATCATAGCCGTTAAATTGTCAGCTCCGATCATCTTCCGTGCCGAGGCTCATCGGCTACTGAGTTTAGATCACGAACTTTGGCTGAACCACAAACACAGATCAATTGGCCTTCACAAGAGATACATCACAAACAGACAAGGGCAAGGGAAAACAAGTTATTAAATAATAAAATTCGTAATCATTTCATTCTCAATGGTATTTTGCTACATTGCTCATAAATTACAGACGAGGAGAAGCCTTAGCTGAAGGTGCCTTGGCGAGATCAAATCGGTCAAGGTTCATCACCTTGGTCCAAGCAGCAACGAAGTCGCGAATGAGTCTCTCCTGTCCACCGTTCTCAGCATATGACTCGGCTGTAGCGCGGAGCTCAGCATGTGAACCAAAGACGAGATCGACACGGGTACCGGTCCACTTCTTGGCGCCGGTCTTGCGATCAATACCCTCGAAGAGATCGCCGTTGCCAACAGCCTTCCACTCAGTGCCCATATCCATGAGGTTGACGAAGAAGTCGTTGGTCAGGACACCAGGGCGCTTGGTGAGGATACCGTGGGATGAACCGTCCCAGTTGGTGTTGAGGGCACGAAGACCACCGATGAGAGCGGTGATCTCGGGAACGCTAAGGGTGAGGAGCTGAGCGCGGTCAATGAGCATGTGCTCGAGCTTGACACGGTCTGTAGAGCTGCCGTAGTTACGGAAACCATCGGCGAAGGGCTGGAGGTGGTTGACGGACTGGACATCGGTCTGCTCTTGGGTAGCATCGGTACGGCCGGGAGTGAAGGGCACGGTGATGTTAGCACCGGCATCCTTGGCGGCCTTCTCAACGGCGGCAGAACCAGCAAGGACAATCACATCAGCAAGTGAAATGGCCTTGCCGCTGGACTGAGAGCTGTTGAACTTCTTCTGAATACCCTCAAGAGCATCAAGAACCTTGCCCAATTGAGCGGGGTTGTTGACCTCCCAGTTCTTCTGGGGTTCAAGGCGGAGACGGGCGCCGTTGGCACCACCACGGAGATCACTGCCTCGGAATGTGGAGGCGGAAGCCCAGGCGGTGGAGACGAGCTTGGAAACGTCAATGCCGGACTTGAGGATCTCGTTCTTGATGGCGGAAATATCGCCGTCATCCACGAGCTTGTAGTCGCGCTCGGGGACGGGGTCTTGCCAGATGAAGACCTCCTTGGGGACCTCGGGGCCGAGGTATCGGGCACGGGGACCCATGTCACGGTGGGTAAGCTTGAACCAAGCCTTGGCAAAGACCTCGTTGAACTCCTCGGGGTTCTCGAGGAATCGGCGAGAGATCTTCTCATACTCAGGGTCGAATCGCAGAGACAAATCGGTGGTCAACATAGTAGGCTTCTGCTTCTTGTTGGGGTCGAAGGCATCAGGAACAGTCTCGCCAGCGTTCTTGGCAACCCACTGGTGGGCGCCAGCAGGGCTCTTTGTGAGCTCCCACTCGAACTGGAAGAGATACTTGAGGTAGTCGTGGCTCCACTTGACGGGAGTGCTAGTCCAGGTAACCTCAAGACCACTGGTAGTGGTATGAGGACCCTTGCCGGACTTGTAGCTGTTGGACCAGCCAAGACCCTGCTGAGCGAGATCAGCAGCCTCGGGCTCGGGGCCGACGTGGTCAGTGGAACCGGCACCGTGGGTCTTTCCGACGGTGTGGCCTCCAGCGATGAGAGCGACNNGGGGTTACCATCAGGGCCCTCTGCAAACGGGTCAGTAATTGAATCATGGGGCAATAATGTGTCAGTACTAACCAGGGTTAACATAAATAAGACCGTGGTGAACGGCAGCCACAGGCTTCTCGAGCTCGCGGGTGTGAATGTTCTTGTGAGGAGGCTGATCGGAGTCGGTAGCGCCAGGCTTGGTGGTTCCGGGGTGACCGTCAGAGTAACGGACATCGTTTCCGAGCCAAGTATCCTCGCCACCGTAGTAGGTAGCCTCATCAGCCTCCCAGGTATCCTCACGACCAGCGGCGAAACCAATGGTCTTGAAGCCCATATCCTCAAGGGCGACGTTGCCGGCGAGGACCTTACGCTTAGACACATCCCCCAGCCCACGAGACGTAGANNGATCAGCCCATGAGACCTTGTTGCCGTACTTTTGCTTGACGGGCCAGAGAAGGCGGCGGGCCTTGTCGAGGGAAACGTTATCGGGCCACGAGTTGAGGGGGGCGAATCTTTGCTGACCCTGATTGATGACGCCGTTAGTTCTCTGTGTGCAATTGATATCGCGTACTGTGTGTGTGTTTTTTTCCTTACCTGGCGACCACCACCTCGGCCATCGAAGACACGGTATGTTCCAACGCTGTGCCATGACATTCGGACAAAGAGACCACCATAGTGGCCGAAATCAGCAGGCCACCAGTCCTGAGAATCGTGGCAGACCTTTCGCAGGTCCTCTTTGAGCTCGTTGTAGTCGAGGGAGTTGAAAGCAGCAGCGTAGTCAAAGTTCTCGCCGTAAGGGTTAGTAACGGCGCTGTGCTGACGAAGAATGTTGGTCTTGAGCTGCTCGGGCCACCACTTCTGGTGGGTAACGCCGTGACCAGCGACGTTGGGGACCTTGTGGCCCATGGGACACTTGCTCTCGTCGGCCATGATAGCAGCGGTTGTGTGAAAGGATAATCTGTTGTGTTTGTTTAGAGTCCTCCTCGCTACAGACAAGGAAAGAATACGAGAGGAAGAAGAAAGAGAAGAGAGAGGAAACCGAGGCATGTGGGAGGAGATGCGGGGGTGGAGTTTATAAGTGAGGATGGTGGTGGATTAGAAAAGGAAGGCTTATGAGTGGATTTGGTACAAACCCCGGATCATGCTCGGAATCTCGTCAAAACATTTACAGTAACAAGAAGGTCTCAATCGGAAACTTATGCCGGATTTGTCAACCAAAGTTAACTACATGACGCACTGTCGCCAGTTACAAGTGCGGGGAAGCTGTCCAAACGCAGAGACTGGTGTAACCAAAGCCTCTCTCAAATCCCGGAATGCTTTCGGCATCGGGGAAGACGCCGGTATTGCCACTGTCTGTCTGCCTTCAATCGCCGACTGAATACAACCTGTCAATAGTCATGATCTTGAGTGTATGTCTCTGGCACTGTCTGCTGCTTGTCTGTCCTGTCTGTCCTGTCTGTCCTGTGTCCTGTCTGTCCTCCATCATGATAATCACCCCGTGATCGGTTTAGTACCGGGTCAGTCCCCGCAAAACAAACACAAACCACAGCAACAAGTTCTCTGCGCTTTAACAGCCCGTTTCGTCGTAGGCTCCATCACCCCCGCTTGAGCTTCTGCAGAGACCAGGGGAGCTTTCACTGCGGATTCATCCCCGTCTTCTACTTCTACACTAAAATACGTTGGCATGGCATAAGAGCGGGGTCAACTGCCGCCTCAATCTTCTCAACTGAGTAATAAAAATGAGACCATTCGATCGTTACATTACGAATTATCCATTCAAAATGTTACCTTTTGATGCATAGATCGAACAATTACTTCTTAAACCCGACAATGCTGACTATGAGGACGATCATGATGCACAATCGCCTGTGAATGATCATCACGGAACGGTTCCACTAACAAACTCCAACCTCCAAGAGTGAGCCGAGAATCACAAGCCAATCATCGGCCCCGCTTACATTTGGAATCAATTTCTGCAACTGATGGAATCAATTGTGTTCCAAGCGTGCAGAAACGAATGGTACCTGCGTCATCACCATGAACGGCCTCTTGACCCGTTAATTCAACACTTTGATGCCGAGGTACCGAACCGACCGGAAATAAAAATACAAATACAAAAAAAGATCTACCGAAGGAGGGATCGAAGCCAGGACCCTTGAAAAGCAAAAAGGACAGTAGCATCGTTGATCTAATCCCCCGAAGAGGACCAGACCTAGCTACCATCCGAAATACTGGGTCATTATTTGGCTATAACAAGCACTGACGCTACAGTCTTCACTAACTTATGAACGACGATTGCCAGTCGAAGAGACAATGAGTGTTTGACATTTTGCGTTTGATGCAACAATCACCGAGTTTCAAAATAACAACCATGTGAGGTCTGATTTCGCAATCATGGTAAAGTTTGAGCCAGTCGGCAGCGTTGGAGTAAGCATCACTGCGTACCAACCAATCACTATATACATCATCGTCAGCCGAGGCAGTACTGTATGTAAGCCGTTGGTAGAATCCAAGCCCAAGAATAAGAAGACGTGCTCAAAGAGGCTTAAAAATATGTTCTTAAGCCATTTAACCCCATAGTCTCCAGTTGTAAAGACTCCAAAAAGGGATAGATCCGCCTCCAAGAATGCTCACAGCATCACTTCCAAGTGTCAATCCGTCGCGTGTTCCACTCTAGCGAGCGCCATCTCTAGGAACTACCCCCACCCAAGATTTAGCCTGCTACAGTATAAGTAGGCCATTCAGATATAACCCGAAAACATTTTTGAACAATGAGGTAACGTATACGCATAGAAAAAAAGTATTTCGACTGTTCAAGTTTTGCAAAAAGGGCAGCAGCAAGTCTCTGACTTTACAAGTGGCTACCCACCAGACCACGCTAAGGACCCCAGGGAAAGCTGTTCAAATTACCGTTTATATAAGGACCTTCAAACTTGCAACCATTGGCAGGACAATCAGTTTGAATCAAATGCCAGTTTCTGGATGATATATATGCCGGATTGATGTTTTTTAGGACACACTCATGTGTTCATATTTGAGCCTGGAGGAAATGGATTCAAGTAGGAGGGGGAAAGTGGAAGAAAAAAATGGCATAAATGGCTACGCCAATACCCACCCACTGGAGAAACGAATTTACTATGTAGGCCATGATGAATGGGGTAGTAAATATGCCGTAGGATTATTGCAAGGACAGAATCATCACCAAGCAGTGCATGGCCGCCATCGGGTTAGGTCGCGAGCCTGAGGGCCGAGCGGAATCGCATAAACACCGAGACCTCACAACAGCTGCAACTTTTACGACATAACCTTACCTTGATCCTCTCTCTACGTCATGAAGAAGATAAGATAAGGTGATCATCCGTTGGATGATTCGCTGTACCATGGCTCGATCGCAATCGCACAACTGGTGATACGGACAAGACGCAGCACCGAACCCCGAAGGACCTCGGACTGTAAACTGGCTACCAAATCCGTCGACAACGAGTCTCGCGCTTTTCAAAACTTCCGTGTCTATGACCCTCGGATTCGGGGTCATTGCCATCCTGTGGGCAAGCAAATGTTCGGTGTTCCGTGGCGGCTCTTGGTTTGACGACCGTGGTGCGTCCATAACATGTCCGTCCGACGGTCGACGAATGCGCAGATGAACGGTATCCGATAGACAACTTCTAGGTATTTGATGGCTACGAGAAGATCTCGCCCTAAGCCCCGACCCCCTTCGGTTCACCATTTCATTGCTACATCCGAAAAGTCTACAGTTCACTTCTCACCGAAATGTCTGTGTTTCCGACATGTCTCAACCTACTCGGAGCAAACAAGACAGCGTCAGATTGCATAAAACACCGAGATGGCAGAGATTACTCTACATCTAAAGACATGGCTCAACTGCAACGACCGCGTTGATACAATGTACGCCGAATGTATTGCAGCTACACATCGATCTCGTTGTTGGCACGGATTTCGAGTGCCGAATTGCTTTGACCAGCAGCCCTACCTCGTTCGGTCCCGAAGACAAGTACAAGCTTGAGTTCGGACACTTCAAGAGGATGAAGGGCCGCTGTGTGCTATCTCATGTCTTCTCGGATATTGGCAAGTGTATGTATTGATTCGGCCGGAGGCTTTTGAGGGATGCAGGTTCGGCTTCTGGTCTCTGAACAATGTCGGAGGGAACAGACTCCGTTTACATTCGTTGAGGTCGGAGCGATATCAGATCGGGCGAAGAACACAGCCTTCGGAGAAATTGTCGAGGCGGCATATGCACTGGTGAGCAATTCGGATGGAGATTTCGGGCGTGACGTGTACTCTCGGCGAGCGCAGGCATCCGTAGGATCTAGTGTCAGCTCTAAACCAGTCCAGAAGAATACGAATCTCCGAGTTTCCCTTCAACTTAGAAGGCGAGGGCTCTCAATCAGAAAACGGAGGATCGTCGCGCTTCTTTGCCGAGATGATGTTAGATCGCGTCTGCGCGCACCACCAGAATCGAAGAGGTCAACTCCGAAGGAAACTATTCGCGCATGTGTGCATGCAGTGGAAGTATTGAAGGCATGGCAGGATTAGTAGTTGTATAATCTCGTCCTGGGCTTGGTGGTTGGTGAGGGCATCGGCACTTCACTATGGTCCTTCGATAACAGAGCCAGCTCCTCAATAGCTCATCGCGTCAGGTGGGTCAGCCTCCACGACTCCGGCCCGCTCTCACGTGAATATGATGTAATCAAGTGTCTCTTATCTTATCAGAGACCATTTCAACCAATCAAGTATCTTTAAGTGGGTCTCTAGCCCGAAACTCGGAACTTGATCAAAGTTGGTACAGCCTCTTGTGTACGTTCAAGAAAAAGATAGTCAAATTTACTAAAGTCGTAACCATCTGCACCAAACACATATTTACATTTTTCCTGTAAAGAAACAGATTAAATAAAAAGTTCAGACTATTTGCAGCTTGACAGAGATGTTTTGCACCTTATAATTTATCATTGTATCTGGATTTCGAGATACGCTTTTCTGTAGATAAACTGCACCAAACCTACCCTGAACCACAAATATGTCGTCACAATGGCCGCTATCGGTCCAGTCAATAAGCTTAACGAGTGGGTCAACATCAACGCGTTCCAGAACTTGGAGAACAGCAGTCGAAGCGACGATGTTCTAGCGCGGATAACCTCTTTTGTATTCATACTCATAGAATAATTGCCAATATTGGGGGTGCCTCGATGGACCCTGCGCATTCTTCCACCAGTCAGATGTGACGCCACACGACATCCCCCAACGTGGGGTAAGGCGTTCAAATACACCGTCATCAACCAAGCCTCAATTGAGTTCAGCTCTCAACATCGCCAATACAACCAAATCAAGCAGACAAAACCTCACTCACCATGTCGAACGCGTTATCAAGCTCCCTGGCTGAGGCTAAGCTAGTTCCTGGTCCAGCAGCCAGCTTAATCCCGGAGGACTTCAAGCCCACGACAGATCTTAAAGTCTCCTTCGATGAAAGGGCTGTTGAGTTGGGAAACCTGTTCCGCGTGAATGAATGCATGCGCGCTCCGAGTATCTTGTTCGATGAAGAGGTAAGAAAAAGCTTTGAATATTATGAGTTTCGAGTACTGACTATTTGCAGGCCGATGCTCCACGAGATGCTACCTACATGCTCTTGCTCGTCGACCCTGATGCGCCTACACCCGATGATCCCAAGTTCGCCTTCTGGCGTCACTGGGTTCTTCCCGGTCTGAGACCCTTGAGCGGTGCGGATGCAGTCGCTCAGGTGCAACCTGCTCTGACAGTATACCTCGGACCTGGCCCAAAGGATGAGTAAGTCAAGATGTTTTTCACGCTTTGATGGTTCCTTGCTAATAGCTGCGCAGCTCAAAGCCTCATAGATATTTGCTACTCCTGTACCGACAACCAGCAAGCCTTGATCTGGCAAAAGAGGATGTTGGAGGCGAAGAGTTCACCCAAAGGCGGTCATTCGATGCTCCCAAGTTTGTTGAGAAGCATGGGCTACATCTTGTTGGTGCCAACTGGTTTCTCTGTGCTGGAGATGGCTGGAAAGAATAAGACACGAATCGACGGATTCGAAGTAACTCGTACTCACAAGAGACCCTTCTCTCATGATACCATTAAGGCTTCGACATTTGCGAGAGAATGTGCCTAACTTCAGATGAGTTTCTGGAAATTATCTTTCGCCGTCTTTGCAAAGAGGCATTACCACTTATTCGTTGACTTCTTTCATAAGCGTCACATTGATTTGTCTCATTGAGGCACCAGATATGGAAAAAGAACCAAAATTTTATTCATTGACTGTGCAACAGACAAGAAAAAGTGTAGTTAACCAAATGTATACGTTAATTCGTACATGTTAGAAAGCAATACACACCCAGCCCTCATCCTATGCTTAGACCTTGGCAAACTTGGTACCGTTGTTTCCACCAGCGCCGTTGTTGATAAGCTTGTTGACAGTACCAGAAGGCACGTTAGAGATGACACCATCGAGAGCCTTGGAAGCAATGTAGTCGCAAAGACCCTCAGCCTTCTGTCCGAGACCAAGGAAATAAGCAGCCAGACCAGCGACGTGGGGCGAAGCCATGGAAGTACCGGAGATAGTGTTGGTCTTGCCACCGGGCCAGGTGCTCAGGATATCAGTACCAGGAGCGAGGACATCGACGACACTTCCGTAGTTGGAGTACTCGGCGAGAGCGTCGTTCTTGTCCGTGGCGCCGACAGTGCAAGCACTCTCCTCGGAAGCAGGGGAAGAACCAGAGGCATCGGTACCGTCGTTACCAGCTGCGACAGCGAGGAAGAGACCGGCGTCGACAATGCTCTTAGCAGCACTGTTGACGGCAGTGGAAGACTCGCCACCAAGAGACATGTTGACAACAACACCATTGGGGCAGTTGGCGTCCTTGGCATGGCCAGAAACGTAGTCCATACCAGCAATGACAGCAGAGTTGGTACCAGAACCATCATCACCGAGAACCTTGACAGCGTAGAGGCTGGTCTTCTTGGCAACACCATAAGTGGTAGAGCCAATGGTACCGGCAACGTGAGTGCCGTGACCCTGGCCATCATTGTCGGAACCACCAGCAAAGTTCTTCAGGAACTTGGCACGGCCATCGAAGTCCTACTAAAGTTAGACCGTTTCACCTGTCAAACCTTGTTTAGACTTACGGGATGCTCAACGTCAATGCCGGTGTCAATGACATAAGCGCAAGTACCCTCACCAGCGCTCTCGTCGTAGGTGTAAGTGGAACCACCAGGGCTCTGGCTGGAGAGGCGAGAAATACCCCAAGGAGCATTGCTCTGCTGGGTGGTAGCCTGGATGCTGATATAAGCATCCTGCTCAATGTACTCGACCTAAAACTTGTTAGTCCATTGACTATCAATGAGTCAGATATAACTGACATCAGGGTTGTTCTTGAGCTTGTTAAGCTCGTCATCCTTGAGAGTAGCAGCGAAACCCTTGAAGGTCTTGGAGTAAGTGTAGTCGGCATCAGCCTCGATCGACGAGACCATGGTGCTGACCGAAGCAGTTCTCATACCGCCCTTCATCTTGACGATGTACTTGCCATCGACAAGCTTGACACCGCGAGGGCGAAGGATGGGAGCAGGCTCAGCCCGTCCGATGACTTGAGTGTGAACTTCATTGGGGTAGGTGGGAGCGGCCAGCGCAATGGGGAGGAGAGAGAGAAGAGTAGCAGATCGCATCTTGAAAGAGTGTTTGTAAGTTGGTAAAACTTAAAAAGAGTGAAGTTGGTGAAGTAAAGAGAGTGGTGTTGAGAGAGTGTCGAAGTTGTAAAGACTGAAGAGCTGATGAGTTGCTTGAAGAAAAGAGAAGTTATTCCAAGAGACATAGGGATCTATTTATCTTGAAGCTCTCCTCAAGCTATCCCTTTAAGTTAGGTTAGATGATCCATGCCATGATGGACCGTTGGGAGTGTCCTTGACGTTAGACCTATCGAGTCAACCATGTGCCTCGATGATCGTCATCGTTCTAGATAGTCTACCCTTGTTGCAACCACTACCTGCCTAAAGCGAGTGTTAGCGAGAGATGATCCCACACGTCGGTTCCTTGACGAGGTATAGCATAAGAAATAACCATAAGGGAGTGAGCCAACCGAAACTTGTATTGCGGTAGTGAAGCGTTGTTCGCCACGAGATGAAAGGAGTGCACAATTAAAGACCCGACTTATTCTCTGCCTTGTTTCGTGATTTGACTGGTGAATCGGTTACCGCCAGGGTCAGTGGGGTGCGAATTAGCAGCTTGATAGACAAGCCAATTATATTCAAGAGTAGCCTTGAAACGATATCGGCCGATGGTGTCAACCAATTATAATGCAGCTCTGGTGATCTATTTCCCTGTCAGGGAGTTGGTTTCAAAAGATTTCCCCTGAATACAACCAACCTGACCTGATTTAATCAAGATATCAAAGGTCCTTTGCTTTCCTCAAAAGTGCCAATCATGTGTAATTAACGATGTATGAAGCAATTGTCCAAGAATACAGGGATCAAGGACTGCCGAGTTTTGGAAGGCCATTGCTTGCTTGCATGGGACTAAAAAAGTTCCGACGTAGATCCTTCTAGCTTCCCCTGGCATTTCTAGCAAGATGCCTGTTTGACGATAGCCGTTAGGCATATATTGAAGATATCCACGTTTTCGGAACGTCTAACGGTAAATGGAATCCCATTCCGGAACTTCCAAGATAGGAGGTTGATTTGTTGGTTATGATGTTTCGTCGCGTTTCCAATCACAAAGATCCCTTTGACGTCTGAATATCTTGCTAATTTGGATATCATCAGATGAAGAGCTGCCGTATCCAGTAATTTAGGAATTCCTTAAGGTTATCGGGGTAAATCCGGTGATCAAACATACCCAACTCCACATATGAACTCCACAATCAAGCTCGATCCCAAGTTGGGTAAGCTCTTCCGTGTTATGTGAGATAGCTTGATACTTTAATTTGTAACAATATCCAACTGCCTATTCAGTATAAGTATATTAAATAGTCATATTTAAGTTTATATGCCGAAACTAGTGAAAGGGAACTATTGCGTAAGTAGATCCGACCTACCGTATACCGAAACAATTAAATGAGTGAATTGTCATATACTGTTGACTCATATGGGCTGATATATGTTTCACTAGGTCTGGTAGATACTGTCTAACAAGGAGTACCCGGAGATTGAAGGTAATGCCTATGTTCAGAGTGTCATTGAACTCATAGATAGTGTATGTACACATGTGAAAGTTATATACATAACTTTTCAAAAATAAACAACCATCAATCCATCTCTCATAAAAATTCATCAATCATCTAACAGCTCTGGCTGGTTCCTGAAGTAGTGCAGAACTTGCCATCAGGACCAGATCCAATCTTGGGAGGCTCTGAACCATCCGAGTTACCCTGATAACGATCGCAGAACTTGCCCTTGTTCTGGCAAGAGTTGGTAATCTTGCAGGTATCGCCGTAGTTAGTGTTGATACCGCACAGAACGCCACCGTTGACTGCGACAGAGTTCTGGATGATGACGTTTCGGGGACCGCCGTTGTTCTTGCAGTTTCCGCAGCTGCGAACTAGCTTTCCGTAGTCTTCGGCGTAGAAATCCTTGATCTGGACAGTTCCGCGGCCGTTGAATTGAACAATCTTGTCCGAGGCCTTGAAGGCACCGCCACCGTTGATGTATGAAGTGCCACTAGTTTGCTTGAGAGTGAGAGCATCCTCACAGACATCTGCCCACCAGACGTTGTTCAGAGTACTGTGAATAAGTTAGTGATGGAGTAGACGTATAGTTACGATTGAACCTACCATGTTCCCTTGCAGTGAACACCCTCTGCTTGAGAAGCACCAATGATGACGTTGGATAGAGTAGCACCATTCTCGAGAATGAACATAGCATCCTTCTCACCAGTTTCTGTCTGACCCTGGCAGACAGCGGCTATTGACGGTGTTAGATAGTTGTCTAGAACAAGGGACTCGGGGACTTACGGCTTCGCTCGAATCGCTTCATGCCACCATCGAAGCTACCCTTGACAGGGACAGCAGTAGGGTAGGAAGTAGCGCCAGCGGACTTGGGAAGGGTCTTGGTGACAGCGGCGGAAGAGACGCCAGCGAGGGCGAGGATGGCAGTGTACTTCATGACGATAGAAGAGTTGAGGTTATTCCGAGGTGTCTTTGAATAATGCTTGGGTTGTGATGTGAGTAGAGAAGACTCTTGGCTCACTGGACTGATCTACCTTTAAATAATCCTTATCTTCGTATGTTTCTTCACCGCGATATAGGATTTCCTTTTCGCCCGACCCTTTGATTTAAGGCCCCTGCTCATGTTTGAGTTGATTGCACCAATAAACAGTCAATGATCATGGGCGAGTCCGAAAAAGGCAAGCTAGTCACCGAAGTGAAACTCCGTTTGATGTTACATCTCACAACCTGCCTCAATTCTTATTCGAGGAATTATACCTTAAAATTCTCCGTCTGTTCATGGCTGGACTGATGATTTGCAGAGACCAATCAGACGATTTGTTTCCTTCTCACCTTTCTCGATACGGTCGGTTGCTAGACAAGCTTTCCAGGTCAAAGTCTGGGGTAATTGAAGAACTACCCCAATATTAGCATGGGGAAAGAATTAAAAAGCAAAGGGTGGGATTGGGGGATCGACGTATCCATTGGTGGGCTTTTGCGATGTTGTTTAGAGTGCTGTGTCCACCAATTAAGCTTGATCGATGGCCTGAACGACTTTGACTTCGGATGCGGATCTTCGTAGGCATACTTCAATGCAGTAACGTCTGATCCTCGTTTAACCGTTTAACCTATTTTTGCACCTACGAGAAGTCAGCGAAAGTCGGGTTTATGCGAGAAACCCTGCAATGTTCTAGGCTCCGCGAGATATACGAATCTATCCTTGATCTTAAGCTTAATGTTACTCAGACCGCAACAAGCTTGGATGTTTAGTTCCTGGGATGACTTTGGGGGTCAATCAAGTCTTTAGAACCGTTTATATTAGCAGCTTGCACGAAAGGGATACCACATAAAGCATTCATTCTATCACGAACTTGAGATCATCTGTGAAACTGTCGGGATCTTTGCTACAGATACAGTTCTATATGGGACGAAACAACTGGTCCCAACAGCTCGGTACGCCAAGAAGAACTGCCGACAGGACCCTGAAACTTGGCAGAATAGCACGGCTACTTAATGTGTGACATGTCGTTGTGAGTGAAACGGGAGCAAGGGTAGTTTGCTTTTGTGTCTGATCGCCAGTTTAGTTCTTGAATTTAGGGTCTAGCGCTTTTATTCCATCGGCCATAGCGCTCTATGAGAAATATGTATCTCACGAGTCACATGGCGCTCGACACCGTGAATTAACCTGATTCTGATGTTGACTCTGGCTTAGGCTTCCTAAGTCCCACGCCGAGATCATTATCTGACATCAAACAAACCGCACGCCTCTCACCAGCCTCAAACTTCTTCCTGTTCTCATAGTACATTTTCCTGTATTCCTCAAGCTTCTCCTCAGATCTCTCGCGATGTTCCTCCGCCGTCGGTGGAGGTAAGATACCGGGCGGGGGATTGTACCACTGCTCCTTTGGAACCTTTGTCCCATCAACCCCACGAAAGACTTCATCGGTTTTTTCCGAGTATGGGACACGATCCATCATTGCTTTGATGAGTGGTGAGGAGAAAGGAACAGCATCGATGACTTCACGGTCGGCTGTGAGAGATCGGAAGATTCCGTCTCGGCTGAGGCCAACAATGCCCTGGAGCGTAGGTTCTTGTTTGATGTTGCCTAGAATATCTTCGAGTTCTTTATTTGCTGGGTCTAAGTCTTTGTATTCCACCCGCTCGCTTCCAGGCGGGAAGCTGCATTGGGGGATATCACTATTGTTGGTGTTGTCTGGCTGTTGGGTCATGGTGTTGATACCTAAGGATGATAGCTGTTTTGAGGAGAAATATTCCTTTGAGCTTTTATATGTGAGTGATATGACTTTTCGTCGTAATACGGCTCAACATTCATCATCGGTCATTGGGTTTCAGTGTTGGTGCCTGTATTTTAGTTGACATGTGATGAATCCTTCGTTCTAGACCCCCGTCTTTTCAACCGGGCTGGTAGATCATTGCCTCAGATATGCCCAGTAGTCTGAAAATGACGACAGTCAGTGTGTAGAATCACATCATTTACTACTGCAAGGGATTATTTAGAGGTTGAAAATGTGATTATCAAGGCCTCGAACATCAGTTTTGACGAGAATGACTTCCAAGTTATAAACCTTGACTGATCTTTACTGACTTGAGACTAGCCCGGATCTTTATGCCCACGGCAGGTGACTACATCTGCAAAGCATTTTGCCATTTAAAATGATAGAAAAAACTGCGTCAATTTCATGAGAAAATCTAATCTCACTTTCCCTTTTTGTGGCACCGTTATCTTCCGAGTAACGTATGTTATTGTGGTGGAAGCGGACTTTCTTTTGAGCTGCGGAGTTGCTTCTTTCGGTAATTCCAATGCTGGGTGGCGCGGGTCTGATGAACATGTCCTTCTCAAAGGCATCACTGGTTGTCACCGGCAATGATAGTGACATTGAAGAAACAACGATAAGACCAAGCGAAACGATCACCTGAATGTATCCCTAATGTGGCAGAACTTCTTACTTGGTTTCATCTTCTCTGTAACGCCGTAGTAACTCGAGGCAGGATATCTACGTCCCTTCGCTTGCCAGTCCTTTTCAATACATCAAAAAACACATTTTGTTTTGTTATAACACCTGACTCCGTGACTTATAAACCCAGTCAACCCGAATTTGACCCCCTTCTTACCCATATTCCTTTTGCCATTTTGGCGATGCGGCCATCGTCAAAAAACTTCTCGTCAATCCTCTGAAGCGCAGTAAGCTCGTGTCCCTTTTTGTTGATTTTGAAAAGCTTTTCAGCATTGTTTTGATCAATCACGCCACTGGTGCGAATATCTCCAAAAACAACTAGCCCACTCTTGTGACGAGTGAGTATTGTAATAAGTAACTGCTCATTTGTAGTGATCTTTGGTCCAGTCTCCTTCGTCGTCCCCATCACAACGACTACAATTTCGGCATCTCTTCCCTGGGAGTCCTCGATGATAGTGGCTTTCAGCATACCCTTAAGGACCTCTAGTTTCTTTGATCCACGCTTGCGTTCGATCAGTGTCGCATTTGCAATCTATGGGCTCAGAATGATGGTCTGAGCTGGATCAATGACCGAGTGAGTAACTAGACCTGAAAGGAAGCCCAAAGAGGAGTTGGCCTGTTCTAGGCAGGCCAACTCCTCTTTTTGTGTCGTCAACATCTTTGTAGATAGTAGAGCCCATGCGGTTGACAAAGAAAGGTTGTTGGAGGATACTGAAGGTGAGACTCACCTCGGTAGCGCATACCGAAACCAGACTGCTCATTGTCTTTCTGGTCCAAAAGAAATTCTTGGGAGATCCCGATCCAAGGATCACAGTCGGGGGCATTTGTGAAAAAAAGGCGCGCCTTCACCTTTGTCCTAAGGCCGATCCTGTCTCCGCTGGCGATCAAAGGACCGTAGTGCCCGAAACTTGGTGAGGGTTAACGCTTTGAACCTCAAATTGATGAATGTGAAACTTACAGCAGCGCACAGCCTTCTGCAATTGTCATGCTGAGGGTCGTCATCTCAGCTTTTGATGATCAGTTGAAGTTGTGCGACCTCGTTCGTCGTCATGAGCAAGTGATGTTATGGTATTATGTGAGAAGGCTGAAAATGGCGGGGTTGAGACGCGGAAAATGATGCAGTGTAACCTCAATACGCGATTGAATTTGCGAATTTGATGGTCTGTTCAAGTTTGTGAAAGAAGATGAGAAATCAGAATCATCCAGCTCTCCCGTCATCGGCAGATGCACCCTCATTGTAAAAATCATCAACTTCAGTGACACGAAATGATAAATTGGGAGAAAATGGGCTTGTTCACTTGAGATTGTGTCACTTGCAAGGAGTAAAACATGAGAAACTGGCAAGGTTGTGCTACCGTCATGGCTCTGCAGTGTTCACAGTCTTGTACCCTCAGCTCAAGAGTCCAGACATGTGAAGCTAGCATTCACCAATGATCGAGAAGGTATTTTCGTTTGAGTTTATCTAATTTTCGTATTGACAAAGATAAAGATAAAGATAAGGATAAGGAGAATGACATGTATCATGCGTAGGTACGGAGTAGTGATCATCCGACATTCGCATACCATGCACCGTGGCTGTGCATCAATGAGGCAAGTTATGTAGATGGCGCAGGACCCATGGCGACCCGAAAATTTGTTAATGGCTACCTAAGTTTAGGCATAAATTTAGACAAAAGTTGAGTACTCTTTTATCATGTGATCCACGAACGACTCATGCCCCTGCACCATCGAAAGAGATATAATTAGAAATGTCTACTGAAGCCACAGATATTTGAACCCATTAGCAGATCGTGTTTGAGATCGGGATGTGGCTAAGTAGTTTTGAAGATATCGTGGAAATGCAAAGTAAAAGCTTGGATTCTGTGAGCTTGAACAATCGAGTGTAAGTTTCAATGTCAGATGTATTTGATCGAGACACTGCAAACTCTATCATTGTCGCTCAACGACCACAAGAAAGGGAGTATTATCTACATTAGGTTAATCCTAATGTCTGTATCAATTACATTTTCCATCAAATTTGATGTTCGATCTACGCAAATGAATATATTCGTCTTTATTTCATAACTTCAAACTCATGGAGACGGTATCCTTTTACAACAGACAACTGCCAAAAATTACTTCCCCTTTCACCATTTCAATTGACCAACTTTCGCTAACAGTCGTATTGATTCTGTCTCTTTGGATACTCACATGTAGGGTAGTTCTCACGATATCTTCTTCGCCACTTCTGATACCGGCGTTACCGAAACTACGATATTACGATGATATGATGAATTCTTACCTTCTACGATCAAAACTCCTACAAAAACTCCAAAACTCCGTGTATCCTCAAGTCGTATGTTTAATATCGCCAAAAACACCATGTGAGCAGCAGAAATTTCCCACTGTCCACAACTTCTCCAACGTTGCTCCCAAATGCGGAGGATGCGGGATGGAAATCCTCGCTTGCCCGCCCTTTTTTCTCGTCCCAAAGGACCGATAAGCTTGTCAGGAGAAACTCTGCAGCGAAAAGAAAAGAAAAGGGGGGAGGAGTTTAGCTTGCGGAGGAGGAGTGGCTCTGGGGGAGGCAACAGCACCCTCCCCTCGATGTTGTTGGAGTACCGCAGTAGAACCGAACCCCATGGCCGGTGATTAGGGAACTGGGGAAAAGAGGACTTTCAAGGCGGATACATGTGTCTGTGGGTAGGACCGAGGAACTCGTCGAGGGATGGGGGACCCGATCTTGATGGCCAAGGGTTGTACGTATTGATGTTGCGTGCGATACTCCCCGGATGGAGATTGAGGGGGATTGGCACACGACAGTTTGGAGAAGGTGACAGGTAGTACTTTAACGGTTTTGAGGTGAGAGATTTAGAAGCAGGTTGATGAGAGATCAGCACTACGTCAACAAAGCTTAGACTTCAATGGTGGTGTTTCAGAGCAAAATGTCAATTTCATATATCAAAATTGTCAATGAAAGTTCTGCTGGTCATTTGATCACTCGGGTGCTGAGCTGGCCTCGTGCCTAAACTTCAATAGTTTATTATCGTGTAATATTAATTTCGGTTCATCTATATTGGGTTTCCCAAGTTGTTTGTCATAGCAAAAGGGACTATGTCGGAGTCTTCAACATTGAACTGCAACCGTCATCCCACAAGACATACAAGATCAGGCCTTTGTCGACCGTTTCTTTTTAGAGATTCCGATATCCTCCATGATCTAGACCCGATTCCAAGGATGCGGTGTCATTCTTCACCCACGATCTGATACTTTTGCTCTCCGCGATTAATTGCCGTCGTGCATGTGCTTTCTGGCGGGCTCCGTAACTTTCTTTTTTTTTGCTCATACTTCCTTGGTCAGGCGTGGAAACGGCTCAAACGTTCGGGTCCGAATAGCATCCACTATTTAGTGGGAATAACAATCGAGTATCGCCGAGAGCCCTCTTTCGGCCCGTGTGGATACCAAGGTACGGCATCGCAGTTCCGCCGTTGCAGAGCCGCATTAGCATGGGTAATTAATGATATGATGCCATGGGTCCAGGGGTAAGCAGGAGGCTCTGCGGGAAATACGGCAGTTATTCAAGGCTCTTGTGAGTTCTAGGCCAGAATAGCGATGGTGCGAAGGCAATTGTCTGTATCAAATTATATTGACATTGAGGAAATAACAGGTGAATCAAAACAATTTGGATGCATATTAATTATTACCTACCATTTCGGGTCATGATGTTGCAGATTAATGCAATGCCTGCTTGATCGCTCGGTGTTATCTCGCATGCCCTGTCTCAACCCTTCTGCTATGTTCCAATTGACTTTCCAAGGCTTATCAAGGACCCAAATATGGCCGAGGATTCAGTACAGTCTCACCAATAAATAAACTGGAGCTGAGCATGCTCCGCCCAATTCGGCCGTTCTCAACGGCGTGGATAACGACTCAACATTTGGCCGAGTTTTCACCATTGAGTACGAGCGACATGAGAATCTCCCTCTTAAAAATCAGGAAATACTACGGCGAAAAGGGTTTGCCGGATATACCGTAAAAAAGATCAGATCAGATGCGGTATCTGGCGGGAAATAAATGCCGTGACATTAACATCATGCTCTTTGGCCACAATCAGAATAGCTGATCTGATTCGGAATAAAACCAGAAAAACAACACCAGAATCTTGCATTCGGAAATAAAAATCTGCGCGAGAGTCCGATGTTCCAATCAACGAGTCAACAAGTCAGTCGGTCCGACCGATTCGGCGACACTCGGTGTCATATCATGATGAATGGGGCTCTGCTCGACGGACAAGGCGAGCACCGGAAATATGAGGAATCTGACTAGTAATGTCGGCGCGAGAAGGGGAAATTGCAAAATAATAAGGAAACATTACAATAAGATTATTTTAGCTCAGTAATACAGTCTCTTTCTATTGTAATACTTTGTTCAACTTGACTTCATGCTTAAGGGTTCATGCGTATTTCCGGGCCACGCATGCTCTGCCGAGATCTTCACGCCAAGAGATTCCACCAGAAGAAAAATGGAAGCAAAAACTGGATCCTTGGAACAAATATATGGACCCAAGTGGTCCCATTCTGCATTCCGCAGGGTCCATGTGCGTCATCAATGCCGAAGGCACCGGCAAACTAGTAAACTCTGAGCAGAAATTTCTTTTTGTCACCCCACGTCCTCATCCCATCGGTCCACCGTTTTCTAGACGGAGATGAATCTGGATTAAGATGCTAGGGGACCTCCGGTAGAACCAATCAGCCCACGGGGGTGTAACTGTCCCCTGCTGGGCGTAGCGTTGTCGATGAAAACGTGATATCTCTTCCCTGGAATGCTTACTCACGCATCAGAACAAACCCCATGACGTGAGGCGTGGGTGCACTCTCCGGGCCTTCTATTCAGAGTTGCTCCGCTCTCTCCAAGTCTCTTTCTTCACCCACGTCAGTCTCCGCAAGTCGTTTTCTGAGCCCCCCGGGGTTTGAGTTTTCGCTCAAGCATGACCATCAAAGTCATGAGATGGACCCATCAACATGGCCTTGGTCTTTTTCGGTGCCCGCGATGGTTTTCGACGATCATCTCCACAATAAAGACAGACAAAAGGGCCATCGTCGCTGCTTCATTTTCTGTCTGTTCAGTCCTGGCTCATCACAACATCTTGTGTACAACACTTTGACAACATCAATTACACATTCAATTGACCAATTGGTCTAAACAACTCATTCAATATGAAGTTCTTTGGTAGTAAACGCCATGAACATGCTGGCGATGCCGAGCATGTCGATAGCAGGCCTGCTCCTGATACCGATGGCCACATCACTTTCTTGGCCTGTTTCATGGGCTTAGTGGCATCTATGGGCGGTATGATCTTTGGATACTCTAGGTTAGTATATTACCTTTGTTTTGAAGCCATTGGTGCAGTCTAAACATTGTGGTGATGCATCTTGGTTGGTGGTTGACACTTAGAGTTGGTCTGCCACCAAACCCGGGCGCAACCACCGCCACCACTCAGCGCACCCCAATTGGCCTATCAATTACATTTACTAACTAAAAATGATAGTGGTCAAGTTTCTGGTTACTTTATGATGAAGGATTACGGCGAGCGATTCGGTGTCCCCAACGGCGATGGTACATACGAGTTCAGCGCTGCTCGACAAGGAACAATCACTGGTCTTCTCTCAATTGGCTGCCTTTTCGGTTCTCTCGTCGCTGGTAGCCTTTGCGATAGCATTGGTCGCCGCAAGACTATCTCTGTTTCCGCTCTCTGGACCTGCGTTGGCACCATCATCGAGGTCGCCTCTCAGCACGCTTGGTATCAGCACGCCATCGGTCGTCTGGTCACTGGTCTTGGTGTCGGTGCTCTTTCCGTCGCTGTCCCCATGTACCAGAGTGAGAGTGCTCCCGCCATCATTCGAGGTCTCATCGTCTCTTGCTACCAGCTCTTCGTCACCCTCGGTATCTGGTGTGCTGAGATGGTTAACTGGGGTACCAACAAGTACGACGGTAGCTCCTCTTGGAGAATCCCCAACGGCCTCAACTTCCTCTGGGCTCTTCTCCTCGGTGTCGGTATCCTCTTCCTCCCTGAGTCTCCCCGATTCGCTTACCGCAAGGGTAAGGAGGACGAAGCTCGCAAGACCATTGCCGGCCTCGCTGGTCTCGACATCAATTCCCCCAGTGTTAACCGCCAGATCGATGAAATCCGTGAGAAGCTTGAGGAGGAGCGTGCCCTTCCCGAGACCCGCCTCGTCGAGATCTTCACTGGTCCCCGCATGGCTTACCGTACCATCCTCGGTATCACTCTCCAGGCTGGTCAGCAGCTCACTGGTATCAACTTCTTCTTCTATTTCGGAACTACTGTCTTCGCTTCCACTGGTCTCAAGGACTCTTACGTCACCCAGCTCATTCTCGGTTCCGTCAACTGCTTCTGCACATTCGGTGGTCTCTACGTTGTTCAGAAGTGCGGTCGCAGAAAGTCTCTGATGATCGGTGCCGCCTGGATGATGATGTGCTTCTTCATCTACGCCTTCGTTGGCCACTTCGCTCTTGACCGAAAGAACCCTCTCAACACCCCCGCTGCCGGTACCGTCCTTGTTACCTTCTCTTGCTTGGCTATCGTTGCCTTCGCTACCACCTGGGGTCCTCTTGTCTGGGCTGTCGTCGCTGAGATGTACCCCTCTCAATACCGATCTCGTTGCATGGCTATCGCCACTGCTACCAACTGGCTCTTCAACTTCCTCATCGGTTTCTTGTAAGTCACCTTGCTACTATACTTGTCATTGCAATTCACTAACATTATAATAGCACCCGATTCATCACTGATGCCATTGACTACTTCTATGGTCTCGTCTACGCCGGATGCTGTGCTGCCCTCGTCGCCATTGTCTTCTTCTTCGTCATTGAGTCCAAGGACCGCACTCTCGAGGAGATCGACACCATGTACGTCCAGCACGTCAACCCCATCACTTCTGCCAACTGGGTTGGCGAAAACACCACTGAGAAGGCTGCTCCTCACGGTGTCACCGATGAGGAGTCTTCGTAAACGACCAACAACAACAACAACAATATACATACATCACATATCACGCATGCTATAGAAGTTACGGACACTATAGACGCAGCCGGTCTGCCGGCTACTAACGATTAGACGGATGTTGCATTTACAGATTCATTTCGCGCAGGGGAGCGAGGAAGTACATAACCCAAAAGAGCATATTATATCCTTGTATTTAGTAGCATATTCTGCATAATATCAATTTCGCTACGTTCTCAAAAATATCCACTATCTTCCTGACTTGTGACGCTATTACCAAGAATAAGTCCATGATATAGGAAACACAACTGACTTTTACATTACCTTTAATGCTTATTCCCTCTTGAAGCCTTTTCTGGGGTCTAGATCGTGGCTAGCTGAACAGCCTGGCTAGCGAATCATGAGTAGGTATGCTTGTTGAATGGGGCTTAGCTGCAATTGTTTTTGGCTAAGTGAGCACTCCGTAGTCTAGATCTTGCCAGGCCAGCATCTGTATCGTGGAAGACACAAGCTATTTATGCGACTATTGAATTGAGGCTGGCTTACATCACACTATCTGCAAGTAAGGGATTCTTGTTGAAGCTGGTTTAAATAGCACATATCCCACCCCGCATCACTCGTATGCATAGCATTTATCTCTCATCTTCCATATTCATCACCATAATCCTTTAATAAGTTACCATGGCGTCTTCAAAGCCAGATCGCGCCGCCGCCTGGAAGCTCTCACCTCCCTCAGATATCTCACCTCCTCAGTCTGCCACTCTTCCAGGCGAAGGAAGCAGAGGTGAAGAGTCTATCTTTGAGAAAGATACGCGTCAGCTAGTTGATCGCGCTGATATCCAAGATGGCGGGAAATACCGATGTGAGACATTCTCAATTTCCAAGTCTGAAGTGAAAGGCCAACCAACTAATGAACGTATAGCCATTGTGAAGGTTTATTCCAGATTTGAGGACAATGGAAGGTTGGTCTGGGTGATGGGCACCGGATGGCTTATTCGCCCAGATCTCCTAGCCACCGCCGGCCACGTTATCTACGACTGGGGACGTCAGTACGGCGCCGCCACTCAAGTCAAATGCTTTATTGGTTACAATGGCCGTAACTCTGTCAACAGTCCTCAGGTCCAGGCTCGGTTTGGCAAAAATGTTGTGACTCCTGCTCAATGGGTCGAATCTTCGGAAAATCGTGCAAACGATGTTGCGTTCATCCAGCTTGATCGACCTTTCACAGGCAACTTAGGTACTTTCAATTACATTGAAACTCCTCAAACAGGTCGCGGATTCCTGGGCGTGGTTGGATATCCCGGTGATAAGACCCTCCAGGACGATGCTGGTGCGCAGATGTATGAGGACTTTTCCAGGATCGACTATGATATCAACGAAAACTCTCGTCATATGCTAGAGTACTCCATCTCTACATATAGAGGTGCGTTTTCCAATGACATGTTCTTAACCTGAAGCTAACCTTTTATCAGGACAAAGCGGTTCTCCCATCCTGCGCAAAGGGTTTGGGAAATCCGCCGCAATTGGGACTCACTGTTATGATGCTAGAGTCAACTCAGGCAGTCCGATTGGGATCCCTTATGGGAACAACTACGATGCATTTGTTAGTCTTTTCGACACTCGGTCAAATTTTGGCGAAGATGGCAAGGTCCGCATTATTGATACTGGGGCTCAAGATGTCTAAATGCCAACCTGGCTTCGATAGCAGACCTAACATTCCTGTTCAGATACGAGGAAAACGACCTCACTTCTAGAGACTTTCAGTCGTCAGTAATGATTCGAAGTGAGGTGTGTGCGTGTGCGTAGAAAACCTATAGCACGGCTGGAATTAGATATACAGTGATTATAGTAGTTCGCCTGGAGTTACTTGATCATACCGAAACTTCACCAACTACTCTTGAGAAACTTTGATACCCCATTCACAAGACTGAATTACACGAGCAGGAGACCTTAACCCTACTGGATGATGCCAGCTACTTGGGGCATGGAGATAGTCTTGGCTTCATAGACTGGCCGAATGCATTGCCGTTATTCTACTTCGTGCTGCAGGCTGGGTAATCTCTTGTAGCTCCCTCACCGTACACTAGCTTTCCCTGTCCTCTCGGAAACAACGACTTCTCACACCGTGTTCGCTGAAATCAGGCGACCCTCGGTTTCTGTCCGTTACAACGGGTTGCAGTGTTTGGTAAGACCGTTTGTGCAACGTTGAGTGCCCTTGGCTAATCGTTTCACGGCCAGCATATCACTGTGCGGGGGCACTGTAATGAGAATGATGATTTCGGTCGTATGCCCGGCATTTAAATAGCTTTTGAAGACGAAACTCTACAGAGGTTAGTAGGAATGCAACTGTCCTAGTAGCCAAAGGAACGACACGGATAACCTTCCAATAACACTCCCTCATTTGGCATATGGATATACCAATCATCGGAAAGATGATATGACAGAAGAAAGTACCCTCTCGCCTGCCATAGAAGAACTCGCTCGCATTTGGTCTCACAGGTATTGCGTTACAAGAAGGACACCAGAGATATGGTGTGAGAAGCCGAGTTATTATCCCGAATCCTAACCCGATTCATCTCGCAAGTGTATCCCGATACTGGAACTAGCCGCCCCTGGTTTTGTTCTGTGGTTCTGATGCTTTGGACCGCTTCCTCAGTGTAACAGTCATCATAAACCTTGCATATGACCCGTTGCATGGAAAGGCCATTAGAGTCTTCACCTTTGTTACATTGTTCTTTCTGCCATTGTAGTACCATGGAGCTGGGATTAAGCCTTCATCTTTGAGACTAACTTCAACGGATCGTTTGTCACGAGCTTCTTTGGGATGAACACAACAGATGTCAGAGATATTGACTGGGACCAGAGGATCTTCTGGTTATCAGCAATACCTGTCACTATGGCAGTCCTGGCTCTAGCTCTTATTTATGGGTACAAATGGGACATGGTGACTGAACTCTTTGCGAGAGCCTTCAAGGTGCAGGATCCATTGAAACTTCAGTCAATTTTGGCGGAGGACTTCCTTGTTCTACCAGGAGAAGAGGTTGAGCAAATTTGCAGAGACTCTAGTAGCGATTCAGCAACAACACAAATCGCGCCCTGGTATGGGAGACTTAGAAGGAGTAGAAGCCAAGACAGGAAGCAGGACAAAGAAATTGTGTGAAGACAAACAAAATTTGATAGAACCTTCTAGTTACTCTATATGACAACGAACTCCCTTCACTAGTGTCTTGATCGTCTTAAAGACAAGCTTGACTACACCAAGAAGTTTGAACGAGTACGCTCGATAACGATAGACCGCATCGACACATTCGGAGGAGCCGATAGTGCATAGATAATTGTATCAACAACGTCCTTGTTCGTCATGCCCTCACCAGAATCCCGTTGCTTCTGCCACTCAGCGCTGGTAGGCGATACATCCTCAAACAATCCTGGGTAAACAGATGTGATGCGCACGGATGTGCCATTTAGTTCCTCTACCAACCCTTGGGTGAAACCATCCTGAGCAGCCTTTGCCGTCCTGAAAGGAAGCGAAGCACCTGTGAGTCTTGCGTACTGCAGACCGGACATGGAGACAACGTTGTGAATATCTGCTCTGGGCCTCTGTTTCAGCAGCGGTAGGAGTTGTCTCGTCAGGATCATGGTTCCTGTGACTGCCGAGTTGACCACGGACATGATCTGATCATCAGTTTGCTTGTCGAAGCTCCCTTCTGTGAAATGAGCGCCATTGTTGACCAGGATATCGATATCGGGATGAGACCGGGAGATCTGGTCTGTCGCAATGGCAATGGATGTGGGATCGGAAAGATCGCAGATTATAGCATGCGCTGTCCCGCCACTCTGGCTTTTGATTGTTTCGCAGACCTCTTGCAATGCTGGTTGAGATCGGCCAAGCAAGATTGGTGTAGCCCCGCGAGAAGCAGCCACGATAGCCAAAGCACGACCAAGTCCACGACCGGCACCAGTGATGACAATCTTCCTTCCTTCCATCGTTTTCTGATATTGTGAATCAGCTGTATGAGGGTGCTGTGATATCAAGATGACTCGTAGCTTTTGAATGAAGGTTCGTTAGTTCACAAGCTCATTGATAGACTCAGTATAAATTCGAGAAGGATTACAAATCAAGGACAGTCCCACGCCATATTCCAAGAAATAGATGTGGATTTGGAGAGAGAAAATGCATGATCGTGACAATTCAAGCTTGATGCGATTACAAATCAAGATTGAGCTTAGGCTATTCTTGATGGGTTGGCATTCCGCTATCGGCTTCGCCAAGATGTCTTCTGGGGCCCCAGATGTTTTGGGCTGAAGGTTGATTCGCGTGGAAACATACGATATTGTTAGAAGAGGCATACGTGGAGCACTAGTTCTAATCCGCTTATTGATTTTGGTTTAGAACTTGAAGATGGATGGGACATGCTCATTGCCGGATTTGGGCGTCGTTAGGAATCCATAACCAAGAGGCCAACTTATGGTGACTCTGGATATCTCGATGAAGCCTGAGCTTGCTGAGGCAAGAAATGGAAGTAGAGTAGGATAGACCAAGATTTTGTTACACCTCGAGGAAGCCTTCTCTACCTGTCCGTGAGTGATTCTTGTTGGTGAGTTGACATTTTAAGTGGGACTGAGTCAATTTTGCGGCATGGACAGAGTAAGCAAAACACCAACCAATGCCCGCCATTCTCATCGCGAAGCATCTTTTGCATATCTTTGGCAGTGTTTCGTTCAAATCGCGGGTTAGAAGAAGCCATGAGTGTAATTATCGGCTCTGGTCGTTTTTGCGCGCGTCGTATCGGCGCCTTCAGCACGCCTCAATTGAGTCGCGCCACCTTGATTAATAGCGCGTCAATCAGTCTCCAGAAACACCGAACCAGCAGCCAATGTTGCAGCAAGAATAAAGCCTCACAAACACCAACTCCCTTATCAATATCATCTCGCGATTTTTGGAACTCAAGACCGACATGGAGGAGAGCTTCAGTCAACACGACGCGATGTCTCATCGGCTGCACGGTCGGTGATTTTGCCGCCATGTGGTTTCTCCAGGCCTATTATCCCGATCTGAGCATGGGAATAGTCATGCCAATCTCAAGTGAGTACTAAAAGTCTCTAATAGCTATAACCATACTCACCAAATAAACAGTGGCATCTGGAATTTCGACATCCATTCTTCTCGAGACGGTAATGTTGCGCATCGGTCGTGACGGATTGTCCTGGCTTACGGCGGCCAGAACGGCGATTGGCATGAGTTTGATCTCCATGTTGACCATGGAAGCGGCGGAAAATGCAGTGGATTATTATTTGACCGGAGGACAAGTCGCTTTCAATGACCCAACATTTTGGCTTGCTGCTCTGGTGTCAATTGCCGCCGGTTTCCTTGCACCGCTACCGTACAATTACGCGAGATTGCGCAAGTACGGAAAAGCCTGTCACTGAAGCATCTCAACTAACCTGTACTATTATGTATTATTATTTGTCCTGATGAAAAGACCTATGAGTTCCGTCGCGTTTGGAGTCTTCTGAGTCATTCAGGCTAGGCAAACCTTTTCCGTTATGCTGCTTCGGGGACGATGCCAAGCTTTGCTTTGACCTCAAATTTGCAGAAGAACAGCAAATTACGGAGTAACCTAAACACTCTCACCTTAAGCTCACTTGGTCATACTTCAATGACGATACGAAATGGCAAATTCAAGTCGCGATCAAGATTGGAGAACAGGGTAAGCTCAATAAATGAATCATTCCTCAACACTGCTTCACTGCAACAAAATATTTCACTCAAAAATCTCATCTAAATTACCCCAGAACCCCACCATTACCCATGTAGCCAAGAGATCTAGCCAAGCCTGGAGGTCTCGACTCTTTTCTGCGCCACGTGAACCATCACCATCGTTTCGGAGCTTCATCAGCATCCGAATTTCTCTGTGAAATAGAATAACTATGATTGGGAAGAGACGGCGAAAAAAGTAGCCTCCGTGAAAATACGAATGTTATCTAATCTTTTGATCTGTGGCGGAACGATGCCGTTGATGATGACCGATGACATTACCCGAGGAGGTTTGGCGGCGCTGTAAGAGCTAGATTAAGCATACTTGTAGGCATACTTTCGGCGTGGTTGCAGCACTTGTAGCGCCTCTTTTAGCGTGGTGTCCCCTAAACTTCAAAGATTTTCAGCGATGGCTCGTGGCATTTGATGAACAGAATAGATGCGAGAGATCACCTCAAAGATCGATGGGTTAGGGTCTACCATATCCTCGGGTCAAATGCGCATCTGAGGATATGGTAGACCCTAACCCATCAATCTTTGAGGTAATTATGACAATTCCGCCATGTCTCACTAGACCCAGCGTCGCATTCTGATGGTTCCCTAGTCTCACCTCTAGATCTCCACTGAGATATCCCCATGCAGCACTAAATGAGACACAACTAAGCGGTCATCATCTGCCATCCACCGTCACACTCAACCATTTAATTCACCTTCCGGACTCTACTTCTGCCTCCGAGTACTCTTTACCCCAGGTTCATCGTTTCTTCCCCAGCTTCGTTAGTGCTATTTCCCCGCGCCAGGTTCCCCGCGATGATCATGGGCTGGTCTGGGACAAGTGAAAGCCATAAATACACGGGCCCTGGACTTGGTTGAAAAGATTTTGGTCTCTCCTTCACGCCAGCATCGACACTGACAACACACAATGGCTACCACTAACGAAAAGAAGGCCGAAGCGCCTGAGCTCGCGCACATCAACAGCGTTCTCGAAGATGAGAAGCCATCACAAGTGGAGGAGCGGGACTGGACGGGTACCGCCAAGAAGACAGACCCTGAAGAGATCCGCCTTGTCAAGAAGCTTGACCTTTGGATAATGGTAAGCAATCAACGCGCCAATGCTTGGCTTTACTAACGATGAAACAGCCGTGTCTTTGTGTCATGTACTTTCTCAACTACGTCGATCGAAACGCCATTGCTCAAGCACGATTGAACAACCTGGAGAAGGATCTTGGTATGACTGGAACTGAGTTCAACACAACAGTTTCGATGTATGTTTGCGAAATGGTGCAATGTGAGCAAAAGCTGATGATTGTAGCTTGTTTGTTGGTTATGTTCTTATGCAAGTTCCCAGCAACATGTTGATCACCAAGGTGAAGCCTGGTATTTACATGAGTGCTTGGATGCTGGTTTGGGCTGCTGTCTCTGCTTGTACTGCTCTTGTCAAGAACTATGGTGGCTTGGTAGCTTGTCGATTCTTCTTGGGTATCACCGAGGCTCCTTTCTACCCTGGTGCTACTTACATGCTCTCCATCTTCTATACCCGAAAAGGTCAGTTCCTCTCACTGTTCCAAGGGAGAAATGCTAACAGGTCAACAGAGGTTGCTACCCGCATTGCCGCTCTTTACTGCGCTCAGATTCTCGCCACTGGTTTCTCTGGTCTGATTGCCGCTGGTATCTTTGCAGGCATGGATGGCACGGCCGGTCTCGCAGGATGGCGATGGTGAGTTTCCCAGTCCCAATTCTAACAAACTTTCTGACATGCCCCAGGCTCTTCATCGTTGAAGGTTGCGCTACCGCTCTCGTCGCCATCGTCGGTTTCTTCATGCTCCCAAACACCCCTCTTACCACTTGGTGGCTCAACGAGCGCGAGAAGCAACTCGCCCACGACCGCATGGAGAAGGACAAGGCTTATGACTCCGAGGAGGGTGGCTCATCTTGGGAGGGCTTGAAGCAGGCTTGCGCTGACAAGCGAACATGGCTCTTCTGTCTCATGCAGAACTTTCATCTTTCCGCATGCTCTTTCAACTCTTTCTTCCCTACGTAAGTGTCTTCAGTCCGCAAAGACTGCTCAACGCTAACCGAGTACCAGTGTCATCAAGACTCTCGGCTTCAACACAACCATCACCCTCGTCATGACCTGCCCGCCTTTCATCTTCGCTGGTGCAGCTGGTATTCTGTTCGGCTGGAACTCTGGACGTATGCACGAGCGTACATGGCACATCACTGCTGGTCTCGCCATTGCCATCGCTGGCTTCGTTCTCGCTGCTTGCACTCTCAACACAGCCGCTCGTTACGTGGCGTGTTTCATCTTCCCCGTGGGAGCCTACGCCGTGAACTCTGTCATCATTGGATGGGCTTCTTCAACTCTGTCTCAAACCAAGGAGAAGAAGGCCGTTGTTTTGGCCATGACCAACGTCGGTGGACAGGTAAGCTCACTTCACATTCTCTTCCCAGTGTTGGTACTGACTTTGACAGATCGGTTACATCTACGGTGCTTACCTCTGGCCCAAGAGCGACTCTCCTCGATATGGTATCGGTTTCGGTGCATCTGCTGGTTTTGCCCTTTGTTCCATTGCCTGTGCTTGGGCGATTCGCGTCTTGCTGATCCGCGAAAACCGCCGCATCCGCGCTTCCACGTCTGAGCAAGTCAACCTGTATGGATACTAAATTGGAAACGAAATATAAATAGCCAATAATTCTTGGAAATCCTTTAATACACAATATTTCCAACAGCCTAACCTGGTTGCAGTGACATGCTAGCACCCATCGTCGAATTCCACAAGGACCACTAGCAAGCGATTTCGGCATTGTGAAATACTCAAACGAGTGGAAGACCAAGGTACCACCTAACATCAAAACACTATTTGCACCAAGTAAAGCTTCTAGTAGATAATTGGAAAGAGCCAGGAGCTGTTTGACCAAGTCATCCGAGTGGCACTGCAAGCTGGTGGCAGCAAGCTGGCAGGCAGAGAATATTTGACAAACAGCAAAGCATGTACCGGCCATGATCATGCCATACCTCTAATACCAGCTCCACAAGTTTTACAACATCATACCATGAGTCCTGGCTCCTTTGGTTTGGTTTAGGCTACAGAGCTTCATTGTTGGTGCGGACCGGGCCGCCAGGTTTAACCCCGCATGGTTGCCTAAGCTGAAGGATGCGATAAATGCAGTACAAAGCCAGCCCGAGTCATCGACTGATCTGTATCTTTCATTCAAACTCATCCATCTCAGCTTCAATCAAAATGGCCAAACTAGTTCATCAAGATATTCTCTCCAAACTCTCAGACCCTCAGACCGATTGCCCTCTCTTTCATGTACTCCCTGGAGAAGTCAGGGACAGTATCTTCTCCTACGTACTCACGGACCATCCGGACCCAACACCCACCAAGCAGTTCAGTGAGAACACATGCTACACTAGACCTTCTTATCTAGCAGCTGCATCAACCGATACCAGACTTCTTCGCACATGTCGTGCCATCTACAAGGAGACCTGGTTCAAGCCATTTCTCCTGAGGGAACAGACAGAATGGGCCAGTTCTCAAGACCGCGCTCCTCCACCCGGAAAGGCGCCGCCACCGCTTCATAGGATGCTTAAGCAGATCGCTACATCTCAAGGCACTGATAAGGTCGAGATTGAGAGATTGAGAGTCTTTGCTCAGATGTACAGGCTCGAAGATGGTAGTCTTGCAAGAATTCTAGCAAAGCCGCATCTGGCTCCCTGCACCATCACCCTCACCATTCGGCACACTGATTGGTGGTTTTGGGAGAATGACGAGCCTTTACGTATGGAAGGAAACTGGATCAAAGAGGTCTCTGACGCCTTGACTCCTAGTACAACTCAATTCTGCATTGAGTTGGAGTCGCTTGAAAGAAAGAAAGATCAAATTGATAAGATCGCCAAGCAAATGGTTGATACCTGGTTCTTCAAGCGGCCCGATGGTGTTGTTCTTTACGCAGATACATCAGATGCAGGTAGGAAAGTCAGCCGTTGGACCGGGTCAAGCACATGGCATGGCCAAAGATGGATTCGAGATGAGACAGAACCCAACAGACTTGACTACTACATTGTTTCTGTCGCATTCCGACCTCGAATCCAGATTGAACGAAGCGGTGGCACCATCAGCGAAACGGCAATCAAGGAAACCAACGGTAAATGCGCCCAAAATCGACCAAAGCTCTGGCTTCCAGACCAGAGCCGAATTCAGAACGACAATCCGTCTGAATACGTGCCTGGATCAAGTGGTGAGGAATCTGACTATGCTGTTTGTTCATGGCTTGATTAACTTGTGCTTAGATGATGCCGAGGACTCGGACGATGAATCGTGGCTAGAGGCTTGGGCGGCTGAATATGTCAATGGGCCGCTTTCCCATCCCATATTTTAGTAACATTCATATAGTTGCTTTTCTTTATAGTTGAAAGTTAAATCTACTTATGTTTCGTTATGCAGCGACCTAGTAGTATATCCTCGTTTCATGCAACGTCAGCTGCCAAGTAATCTCAAAGTGCGGCTGAAAACCCAACATTAACAAGGCTATGAGTAGGCTGTGCTGTGTATGCCTTACCCCGCTTCAGCATCGCGAGATCATATTTTCCTTCCATCTATTATTATTTCTCGCCGATATTGTCAAAGCTCAGTTTACTGTATTGTCGCCAACGCGATGGACGAGACATATGCCACCGATTACACCTACCAGACCGGAACTAACAGCAAGACGTCACGTCCGGAAAGGTTCCCATCAAGTGACAATGTACCAGAATCAAAAACCAAGAAGAACACATCAAATGAGCCATTGTTTCCTGCTTCTCAATTAGCGGGGACTCAGTATACAACCGAGCTATTGCCTGAGTAAGAACACAGACCCCGCCAACAACCAGACCAGGCTTATATATTCATTAGTCTGGCTGTCATTATCTTGATTCTTGATGACAACCATACAACTCGCAAGACACTCAGTAGACTACTCGAGTGTACACTCTACACAAATGTCATTTTCGGCAGTGGTAAAGATGTCCGGGAGATTAACCGGTTCGGTATTGTTTTTGCTCGTGGGGAGAGTTTACCACCATTTACTGAGAATTCGTTCATTCATTGTGGTTTCGCTAAATTTACTACCCGGAAGACAAGATTCTTACGCGGGTCCCTTCAGGCGTCATATCAAGTGTATTACCAGTCCTTCGCAAAGCCTTTCCTTCAAAGGCTGCAGTCACAGGTGTCAGGACATTTCCAAGATCACGATCTTCTTTTAGCTTTGGATAGCACAGACTTCCCGGCCGACTCTGATCAGGGACAACATCCTCCAGGTAGGGACGGGGCGGCAGCTGCCCTTGTTGGAAGCCAAGCTTCTTGGGGATACGATAGTGAAAAGGCTGATAGTAGCGCTAAAAACGCCCAGTCTTCGGAGTTTGATGCTTCCATCCAGAGTGGAGGGACACGCCCATCGACGATTCCTCCACCAATCTCATCCGAGTACCAAAAGAAAACAAATGTTGTTCCTCATAAGAAGCCGGCAAAAAAAAGACCAAGATTCGACGGGGGACACTATTCGTCAAGTTATAGAGCTAGAAAGAACCTGTCAACTTCATTGGCTCCTGAATTCGAAGAGCCTATTCCACCCGTCACATACAAAACCGACAATCAATACGCACGCGCCTTCTGGGCCCAACTTCGTCTGGATGTCGGAGACTGCATCGACGGTATGGGTCTCCAAGATGTCGGGTTGGAATCTCTTGAGAGTATTCTTAGAGACTTCGCATGGAAGCTGCATGGAGAGTCCTCGAATGCATTTCAGCTTGAGACAGCTGTCATAGTTGAGCGAGGCAGCAGGTAATTACTGAGGGACTGTATAACTGGCGAGGTCTTTGGCTTACATTTCCTATAGGGATCTTGCATACTTTGTAGTCCCTATTCCGGAATTCGACATTGGCCATGGGGTCTTTGACCATGGAACTCCAAACATAAATGCTGGAAGTCAGGACCAATCAACTTGTCTCCCATTCGGAGAGCCACAAGAAACGGTCTTTAACCGGAAAGTCAACGCGAGTTCCAGGGAAATAAACGATCTCTTTCAGATGCCTCGATACAAAGAACTCATCCAAGATTCTCATGCTTACAAATGGCTCTTGACGAAGATTGGTCTTTATCATCGACTTTCATGCGACGAACCCACTATTTTACACGACATCGGAAGCCAAATCTGGAGTAAACTTATATCCCTACCACTACTGCGAGAACTGGATAGAGGGAAGCCTGTAGTGATGGTTCGAATGGAATACTCTTTCGAGTGGGATATTCTTGAGTTCTTTCGAAACTCAGGGATATCCACCCCATTTGCTAAAGCTTTTCCTGAGATACTTTGCTTGACGGGCAGCTGGAGCGAAGCGCAGGCGACAACTGTGGCCGAATACATGCAACAAACTTGGCCTCAGTCTGGCGGTGCCATTGTTACCCTAATACAAAAGCTATTGTCAGCACTAACAGGAGAAAAGATAGGTAAGTACACGACGCTTGACGGGCTAACCAATTTAATGTTTCTAACATGCTCATAGAGTCTTCTATAGATAACGCCATGTGCACCCATTCTTGCAGCATCGGGCTATTCGCGGCCGGTCTAAAAGTAGTAGGAGATCGTACCTACTGTTCAATTAGTATAAGAAGTGATTATCCGACTGTTTGTGAAGTGGGCACACAAATAGCTTGGCTAGCCTCAGCCCTGGGATTAGGGCGAGGGGACCACAAAGGCTTCATATCGCGGTATCCTTACATCAACAGTCTAGATGCAGATGTTGAAATGCATGAAACAGGCGAAAGGTTTGTCCGTGGGCGCTGCGATCTCAACTTTGGCCAGGATCCTGAGCCTATAAACGGTCCAAATCCAGGGTTCTGCTGGGAACGCCTATTCTGCTCTCCAACTATTGTACGTGGATGTCCTATTTTGAGACGATCAGTACCAAAGTATGGTCTGGAAATATCCTTAAGACATGCAGCCACAATCATAGGGTCTTCTGAAGTGATTCAATGGGATGATAAGTTGTTGATTAAGGGATTCAATATGATGATGATCGCTACACTCTCGGCTGCCGATATCATAGTCTGGCATCTCCTTGTTAGTAAGGAAGATGAACAGAGAATATCATATGTTGACCCACGACTCAATGAGCTGAACATCAAAACTTCAGGGGAGATGTCTCTCCAACATGTCGAAGGAAAACGCCATGTTATTGGGTGGTGTTCCAAAGCAACAGACCTTTGTGGTGAGTAGTCACTTAGTGACCATTGTCCAATACTGACAATAACAGGACATTCTTCCGCCAATCACAAGATCAAACCAGCCGGCTTGCCTAAGGCCCCTGCATCAATGATTATCGACAAACTCTATATAGAAGGCGGCTCACCTATCACCGCTGGTTTCCTGTTCGACATCAACAAGAAGGAAAAGCCATTCTGGCTTCAAAGGGAGAAGGACTATCCTAGTCTCCTCAACTGGGTCAAACTTCAGCCCATTGTATTCTATGATGTTGGAGAACGTCGTGCTTGGCTCGTTGACGGTGCTTCGGCATTGCTTCACCTTGTGCGAATATCACTTCACCGAGATATCAACGAGCCTGAATCGGCCTATGACTGGGTCTACGATGATAATGAGCTTAAAGACGAATGGCCCAGCGTTGGGAGTCGCCAGGCGGCCGTTGAAACACTAAAAAACTGGGACAACCGCGCGCTGGGCGTTTATATCATCGACAAACATCAGGATACAAGTGGTTCGTCCGTCACCAGATACTCGACGTTTGAGGAACGTGTCAAGAACATTCTTCACTCGATTGAGATATTAGTTGACCGGCAGGCCAAAGCTGCCTCTCAAGACGGTATCAGAATTTCTCAGACCTTGGATCCACGCCGAGATATTATTGGTTTCGATATTGTAGATGTCATTGACCCGACAGTTCCCATTTATCCGCGAGTTCAACACATCAACTCATGGGGCCATGGATGGATTGACTTGATACCCATCATTGGGATAACCACAATCTTCGGACGAGGATTCGGAGATCTGATACGCGCAGACGAGCCAGACACCATATGCCCTAACTGGAGATCTGTCCCAGAGGGAAAGGATTACTTGGCCGCTTCTGTATCTACAATGCAAATGCTTCGCGAGAAGCGGCTCCTTAGGATGGAGCCGGGCCTTGTTGGAGGCGAAATGACAAAGAAAATTACTTGGGTGGCTGCCAAGGAACCGTCTATTCCATGTACCTGTCTCAAAGGCCAGGGGAGCAACAATCAGATCAGGGTCGACTGCAGCCATAACCCAGTCCAGTTCCTTGCAAAGAGATGGTGGTCGCGTACTATTCCTCATGGGCTGAAGCCTGTACAACTGGGATCACTTGATGCCAAAGGAGCTGTGATCTTTTCCCATACTGTTCTGGGAATAAGAACTGGTGATAAATCAACATCGAAACAGGGAGATGACGACGGCACCGCCTCAACAACAAGCGGCGAGTCCCTTCAAGCCTCAGCATCTGGCTCCGGTGCAAATGCAAGTCAGTCGACATCCATCACGGTACCAAGTCTTAGATCTTCCAGTCAAGAAGCAACGAAGGATCAACAAGAGGCGATCAATGCAACAGGTAAAGTAGTGGATGAAGGAAAGAAAAAGAATAGGTGGTCGAAGTTCAAGGATTGGATCAGAAGATAAGTTCCAATAGATTGAAGACATATTGTCGCATTATCGGCGCTTTGAAATACAGCGTGTATACACTTTGCATATATGATCTAGCAATAGCGTTAATTTATGATATTTTCTGTGCTTGAGAGTTCAGAAAAGGGAGTTCAAGGTAGGGAACCTAATTAGTTGGTGAAAAGAAGGGAGGTTAGCGGACTAACATCTGAACGCCGGGATCTCACCATTATTTGTTAAGGTATCACCTTTTGTAGAGTTGCAGAACTCAAGAATGAAATTAGCTAACCTGATGATAAAAATGGTCCAAGTCTTTTTCATTTTCGCTTCACAAATAATAGTGATACCAGGTTTATATGCTTAAGTTTGATTTTTTATTCGGCCGTGAAAGTATTACGTTCATACAGTCGTAATGAAGCAAATTAAAGTACACGAGTTTCATAACTCCTCCATCCCTCATCTCGCAGGCCATACTGCAAAATCCATCTCACCATCAACTACCCCATTAAACCATCTCCTCACCTCGAGCACCAGTACCGACAGGGCGTCGGGGAATAGAGCCGTTGTTGTATCCGTTTCCATGCATGTGCTCAGATCCGTCACTCTTTAGTCCGTGACCGTGTCCATTACCATAAGAGCTACCGCCGTGAGCTCCCCAGCCAACCTTGCGGGTGAAGACAGCATCAGTAAGCTCACCTCCGCCCATAGAATAGTCGAAAGGAGCAGCTCGGTTAAGGGGAATGTGGTTGAAGCGCCAGTCCCAGACAGCGGCGTAGGTCATTCGGTAGGCGGAGAAAGCAAAGATAGTTCCAATGATGGCACCAGCAAGGACATCGTGGAAGTGGTGGTACTTGTCGATAGTAAGAGCTCCACCGATCAGAACAGCGCCGAGAAGGGGGGCGTAGGTGGCGATGAGCTTCCACATGGCGGGATGGTAGTTGGAGAAGACCTTGAGCTTGGCGTTGAGGTAGAGGTACAAGTAGACGAAGCCAGCAAAGGCGGCAGTGGTATGTCCACTGGGCATAGACTCAAGAGCATCGTTGATCTCCTTCTTGTCGCCAGTGCAGATATCGGGAGTGTAGTAAAGCTGAAGGTATCCCTTGTTGTTGTATCCTCCCATACTGCGAGCCTTTTCCAAGTCAGGCTTGCAGGCTACGAGGAAATGAGGTCGGAATCCACCGATAAGCCACTTGACGAAGACCTGGAAGACAGCAGCAGTGATGAGGGAGTACAAAAGACCGATAACAGCGTTGTTGACATCCCAGAAAGAGCGAATGCGAATCTGCATGACGAGGAAGACGAAGATGGGGACCAGAGCAGCCAACAAAGCAGCAGCCCAGATGGGAATGATCTCGCCTCTCATGGGATATCCATACTCGGGCCAGACAATCTCGCCGTCGGAAAAGGTTACGGGGAAGGATCGCGCAGGTGCAGGATCAGCAAAGTAGACCTAGATAATTGTTAGAGTGCGCAAAGCATTCGAGGGTGATCAAAACTTACACCAAGACCGATGGCACCCATAACAGCCATGGTAACAACGTCGAGCCATGTAGCCTTGATCCACTGTCCGAAAGAGGGACGACGCGACATAGGAAGAGGGTCGTGAACGGCCTTTTGGCGGTGGGTCTTTGTACCAGGTGAAGCCCGGTGAGGGGACTTGTCTCTGCGAAAGAAAGGCATGTTGGTGATGCTTCGCTAGATAATGGTGTTGAGGTTTGATGGAGACCCCACGAATTGAGTGGCTCTGCACCCAAAGTTGAAAGGTATTGAAGGAGCTTTGATAGTTCTTGTCTTGTAACTAGGAATTAATTGAGGCTGCTTGCTCTTCTATAAATCTACCTGCGACTGTGACACGACATGTCAATACATGGTTATTGACGTCACTAACGTCATTCAATTCTTTTACTCAATCACCACCAGCAACTAACAAAACTACAGGCCTTTTACAGCGGCACAGAAATTAGCTACGTAAAGCCACAACCGACGTCATTCCTTGAGGTGCTATTTTCCTGGAAACGAGTCTTGGACGGCAGTGCCATGCCGAGTGGGCTTTTTAACGCGGCAGTTTTGTGCCGGATAACCAATCATAACCTTACGAAGAGTAACAAGGATTTGTCTTGGCTTGACACATGAAAATAAGTGTGGCTTGATTTCTCGCAAATTGGGAAATGACAGTCGTGATTTTGGCTAATAACGCGGGAATGGGATCGATCGATTGCTTGTTTCAAACCGGTTGCTGAGTTGTTGTTAGGTGCGATACGTTGTGCAGGCCCTGAATGATTCACTCTTCGCTCATTAGTGTACGACGGAGCAAAGGTCCGGTCTACCACTTGGCATGGTTTACTGGTTTCACAACGATAATAAAAGCTTTGACAACCAGAAAGGCTTCATGAGATTCGTTGAAATACGGTTAATTACGGAGTGACCTGATGTCAGACATGAATAGCTACTGTGAGACATCTGCATGCAATTCAATCCACTTGCTGCTTTTCGCTTGAGCAACGACCGTTAGTCGTCAAATTATCCATAATTCAGTTAAACTTTAGAGCTGTAAATAACCTTATGAAGCTCAAAAATTAAGATTCAGAAGAGGGAGGGTGGCTTATGCTGTGGCTCACCATCTGTCAGATCTCATTAGTCCAACTACGGCGATACGAGCATGCATCAAAAACAAGATTTCTACAATTTGTCCACGTGCCGAATTTCCAAACTGTCAAGATCGACTAAAATGACATGAACGACTTTTGTGCATCGGCGATTGAAAAATGATTTCCATCACATCAGATATAAGTCAGAATTGAATGCGCCCAGGAATACAGAGTCTCATCGTCGAATTGAACAAGGGCTGAAATCTCGGCATACGACACAAGACCCATGACAGAACCACAAAAACATCAACAGCCCAGTTAAAGGAATAAGCGGCTACGACCTTATCGATTTCATCGTCATGATGCAATAGTTGACGCGTCAATCCTTTCGGTAGTTTTCGTATGTTTGAGACTGTTGCAGCGAATTTTGATAGAATTATTTCCATCAGAAAGGTCGAGTTTGACTACCCTAGGGAAGTTTGGAAATGCACTGGAATAAACCTACTCGGCTAATGCCGGGTAATCTAGCTCCATTTCGATCAACCGTTGAATCGTTAGCCGCTGATAACCCACTAAGCTAATGCGAGTCAATCTTCCATCCCAATCTACAGAACTGCATCTGAACAAAGAATCTGGATCCAAGAATTTTGATTGGCACATCAATTAATAAGTATTGATACTACATTACTGATACACTACTAATTTTCACCAAATTCCCGAACCGCAGCAAATTACCCTCCTGCTTCAAATTCCCTCACAAACAACCGATCTGCAATCGACTAAGTAGATACATCATACATCATTACTGACATCAAGAATCCAAAATCTTTCAAGCCTTCTTGCACTGACCAGCCTTGATGTTGGCAGGAGTCTCGCAAGTGTTGCACTTGATGATGTTTCCTCGACCCTTGGCGATGTTCTTGATATCAGTAGCATCGTTCTTGAAGGTGTTTCGGATGACAACATTATCCATGGCCTTGACGGCGTGACCAATGGTAATGCAAGAAAGAGAAAGAGGCTGCTGTGGAGTAGCAACACAAGGCTCATCGTAGATCGAAACACCCGCTCCGGCTCCCTTGCCCTGTTGTCCCTCGATGGTGTTGTCACGAACAACAGTTCCAACGGCACCGTCGAGAATGACTCCAGCAGAAGCCTCTCCACAAGCCTCGGGAGTTGGACCAATGTAGTTGTGAGCAATCAAGGCGCCTCGAACACCGGGATCGACAAAGACACCAATGCAGTTATCGTGAAGTTTGTTGTACTCAATGACGGCATGGTCAGTCTGGACACAGACACCAATGAAGTTACCAGAGATATCGTTCTTGATTGTGTGGACATCGGAGAAGTTATCCTGGCAGATACCGATGAATCCACCGGCGGTGGTGGTGACGGTGTTTCCCTCAAAGACAGTGTTGATAGAGCCAAGAGTGAGAGCTCCATAGGCACCAGCATCGGTGATCTTGTTGTTGGTGACGCGAGTGTTCTTGCCACCTAGGACGGCAATGTTGATACCTGAGAAGCCCTTGACACTGAATCCAGTGACTGAGACTCCGTTGACGGGCTTCTTGACGGAGAGAACCTGCTTATGCTCAGTCTTGTAGTCACTGGTCTCAACCTTGTATCCAGTGATACAGATACCAGCCTCAAGTTCCTTTCGGTTCTGGTCCTGGGTAAGACCAGTGCATCCGTTTCGCTTGTAAGTAGTAGGTTTGACGAGGATGGCTCCGCGACCTTCGAGCTGAATGCCATCCTTGTTGATGACAAGCTGCTCAGCGTAGGTACCAGCCTCAACAACAATGCGATCACCAGGGGAAGCATTATTGATGGCATCCTGGATCTTCTTGCCAGGCTTGACATAATGGGTGCTGCCAGAGCCATAAGACTTCTTGACCTTGGGAACAGCATAGCTATCCTTGTATTGGTCAGGATAAGCACAACAGTTCTGGTCCTTCCAGTTGCACTTTCCAGTTCGGACTGCGAGGATTAGTGACTGTAGTGCCCTAAGTAGTAGATATGAACTAACCGGTGAGACCATGGGTGGCATCGGAGAAGGGAGAAGCAGCAACAAGGCCAAAGAGGCCAACGAAAGTAAGAGTGAACTTCATGATTGGTAATTAAACGATTGGTCTTTGTAGGAAGTGTTGAAGCGAATGTTGAGAAGATACTGTATGATTCAAATTCAAGATGCCGAAAGGGATGATTTATATACTGATGATTCTCCACGCCGTCTCAACCGTCCCCGTGGTATTGTAGAAGACGCGGCCTTGGCTCGATATGCAGCCACTAAATCTAGAATTCGCTACCTGATACCTGAAACGGAAAGCTGATAGTTAAGGTGACAGAACGCTTGGGAAACGGCGTCGAATAGTTGTGAAGCCACTTGACTATGGTGTAGGGGGTGAGGCGCTGATAGGTGACAACTTCGAAAGGGGATGATCAAAGATTGACGAGAGGGCGCTCTGGCCCTCATTGTGAAAAAGAAATGTCTACCGAATCGTAGTCACAAACGTGTTTTCGGACCGTTACCAGCATTCTGATGCTACAGCTTGATTGTAAAATGTCAAAGGGTAGGATATAGAGTTGAAGCTTCGTCGTATTTTTGTCATGTTGTATCTAAGGTCCAGCCGCAAGTCTTAACTGTAAATCACATATCTCGAACCAAGGCCCTACGCATTGAATGCTATGACAAAATCAAATTTGATCTCCGTGGAAATCAGAAAATGTCACCCAAATGGTGCCTCAACAATGCCACACGCCACAACTCAATGAGCAACCCTCAATACCACTGTCGCCGCCACCTCCTGCATCCGGCTTTTGGATGAGTCTACTGAGGGGATATTGACAAACGGAATATGCCGTTATGTGGCTTCACCCTGTACCTGAAGTAGGACGCCAATTATGAAGCTAAAATTTCAGCCGCGGGCTCGATCGCTTTAGGCCAGGTTTTAAGCAACGGTTTGACAGGGGAGGTACTTCAATCTCCTTTTTAAAACGGAGATCAACAGCAGGCATTCAGATCGATGGTATCCGTAGATTTTTGAGTCTATTTACCCCAGACTTTTTCCCATTGCATCGTATTTTTAAGAAACTTGTTTCTCAGCGACGATCTATCTCAACAATTGTCGTTTCATCATTAACACTGAGTCCGTGTTAATCAGCCACACTGCGACGCTAAGATACCAACGACAGGGCTGAGGGAACCGGTATTTAAGCTGAAAGCTAGTTTCATCTCTCCAATTAGGCTTAATCTAAATCGAGTTGCCCACCATGACGTGGACAAATCCGAGGCCCTGGAAATGAAGCCGGTGGCTCTACGATGATCGCCAAGGTCGGTTCTAGGCCCAACGTCGCATGCCAAGACCACGTTCCCGTGTTGCTAGATTTACAAGCTAATGAGGTTTATTGAGGGGATTGAGGGGTCATGAGGCCAACTGTCGACTACCAGCAACAAGACTGTTTGCCTCTACCTTGTTTCATTTTCGGTATGCTAGGTCCTCCCGGTTTGGCAGAGGCGATGAGACTCGCAACCTTAAAGTCTATGCTTAAAAGACTTTATGATCTCCGGTTGTTGCAAGGTTTCGCCTGGTGTTTCTCTGTACTTTGGCCTATTTTGATCGAGTCTTCTTGTCCTAGACTTCGTGTCCTAGACTTCGTGTCCTAGACTTCGTGTCGATCAGCTCTTCAACCTCGTATTCGACATTTGGCCACATCGCCCACCTGGAATTTGTACATTACAAGGTAATCATCAAGTTTCCATCAACGATTAATTCCACGACAGCTATCGCCGCGGTTTCTTTGGCCTCTCTTGAGTTCATTTGCCCACATGAACCTGGGCTCTTCAATACTAGGATCTTCTTCGACCAAGGTCCGTGTTAAAGTGATCCATGATACGACACAAATCGCATCATATTGGTATAATTGTCAAGATCGTATAGTCTCTTATCGTATCTTGTTCCAGTCGTGGCAACCTCAGAGCGGCCGCAATAACCAATGAATCATTATCGACTTGTCAATAGCTCCGATGGCTGCATCTCACACAACATACGAAGGTCCTAAATACAAACAAGCTAACGAAATCTCAAAGTTCCTTGAGTTAACGAGCACCTTCTGTAACCCCATCAAGCAGTGCGATGAACGCAGTTTCTAAGAGGTGATATTGGGAAGTGCTTGAACATGATGGCTGGCGTAAAGCAAGATTACAGTGTTTGTATGCATGCCCTCCCTTTGATGATATATGGCGTGGCATTTTGCCTCCTGAGAGTTTCAAGTTTATAAATAACTTCAACAAGGTTCATAGATAGTCAATTGAATTTTGAGATGCAAGGAGGTTGCGAGCAAGGATAGAGGCCTCGTAAGGACAATGAGACCGAAAAGTTTATTTAGAGTTCCTGATATCAGGATGAACTCTTTTGGATCTCATTGGATCGCAAGCATCGGACCATTATACCGCATTGATACTACTTATGTCAGTGCAGAATTCTATTCACATCTGTGCCGCAAAGACGCGCCGAAAGCTATCAATGATAAACCAGGTATTTCTTTGCACAAAATGCTGATCTTCATAATAAATTGACCGTTTTATGTCTTTCAGAGTTATTATGTACAATTTTGCTAAGCTTTGGCTCTGATAGGTTAGGCCGTAAGCAGTGTCTTGCTCAGTCGACGTCGAACCGGTTTCTCCAACTTCTCCTCACCTGCGATGTTGCATCCTCACGTGTGACCTCGGCACGATTCAACTTCCTCAATAAGTATCTAGGCACGAACAAATTCCCTCAAATCTGACAGATCAATTGTGTTGGTTGGTTGATTCTATTACTTGACTCGTTCCTCGACATTTCTCCAAAATTAAAATCTCTGCTAAAATGGCCTCCCAAGAAAGGTAATTACGTCGTCGCGGTCTATCACTCATTACTCGTCCCTCATTTCCCATCCGTCTAACCTCGTAGTTTGCTAAACTTCTTGATTGCTCTTGCGAAAGCTTCGTCGATTCCTGCTACCAATTGCTTTGCGTTTCCTTGAAGTTCTTTGGGAACCTTTTCTATGACGGCTTCGGAAAAGTCGGCACTGAGTCCTCGCTGTAATTGAAGGTTCAAGAGGATAACAGGGCTGATCTGTAATCTGTCGAAGTTGGGTTTGGCGTTGATGATGGTGTTGATAGTGAGCTCAACATCGCTGCTAAGCTCAGAAGTAGCCTTTGCAACTTGGAGAGTCTCGTCGACGGATAGAGGCTTAGACTCGCGAGCGATCACAGTTCCCTTGTGAATCTCGAGTGCGAGGAGTGTCGACTTTGTAGTAATTGGCAGAGCGCCGAGGAGAGTCTGAGGCCACGTCGCAATTGTATGGTTCAAGGCAAGCGTGGCATTAGAAATACTATCAATGGCTGTTGAAATAGTATCTCCAGATGCGAGAGCAGAGCCAGCGAGGGCGACCAAGGGGAGAAGGCTGAGACGCATTTTGTCTGAGAACTTGATATAACGAGTAATCAATTGGTCAATTGAACTGCAAGATCTGCCAAGGAGAAACTTTTCGTGTCTCAAGAGTTACCCCGTCTTTATAAAGACATGCCGACACTTCACATGTAAGTTTTTTTATGGTGGCATTTCGGAAGGCTACCAAGGTGGCCTCGTGTAATCCCAACCACTCTCCCCGCATCTATCCTCAAAGAGGAACTCTGCCCCGTGTTGTCCCCGTCCAACGTTGATGAGCCCATCTCCCCATGGGGAAATCTCTTGGTAAGTCACGGGCCCTTTGTTATAGTGGCTGATCTTAACTTGGCAATCTGTGATTCTATGTGGAGAGAATTGTCACCGACGAGGATAGTTTACAAGGATCTAGGCATATTAGGCCGCGGTTGTCACGGAAAAACATGCGATTCAGTTGCATGTGTGCTCGTTAGGGCTGTGATGCAATCTCAGTTGAGGGATTATGACGAGTAATGTGACGAAATGGGCAGGCGACATTGGTTGAAGGATTCCTTGAACAAGGATTGACAGCTGTGATGCTTTTCTAGTTGTGCATATTATGTACTGTCGGGATCAATGAACCAATTGATCACGATTTAAGCTTTTGGGTGAGTCAGGTTGTTGCGTTGCAGTTATGATGCGCCACTCTCATGCGTGAAAATCAGGGTTCCATACAACATCACGTATATGTAAGTTGGTATAAGCTGAGTTTAAGTTATGCAGCTATGCAGACGGCATACTACCTCTGAATGCGGATCATATTAAATGATAACCTCGGAGACAGAACCTCTCTGGGTGAGAATGTGGCACAGTTGGCTTTCTTGAAATTAGTTACTCTAATGAACTCGCCACCCTAATGACAGGAAGAACCGGAATCTCCGTGATCAATTATGCTGAGGGGTTTTCTTGGAATATCGAAATTCTAAGACCGCTTTCTATGGTTAGTTTGAACTAATCGATCAAAAGCGCTTTACAATTGCCCTTGACTGATAATCTAGATCGAAACTGAGCGGTTACATCCAAGATAACTTGCCTCAATGCAAGATTCAGATCTTTGGTGCCTGCAGCGACGTATTCACATGTGTTTCCGTATCTAAGACATTATATTTGAGCACTTCATAACTTGAGTTACATTTTAACGAAAGTTTGTACATATCTATCCTCAACTAGAGCACAATCTTGTGTCAAAGCACTTGACAGAATAATCTCGAAACTCGGCAAAGGACCTACGTTGAAACATGTGAGGGTGCATCAATTACTACAGGTGGTGTCCTCATTTCAACTTCCGTGATATTTTATCATATAAGGTGAAGTTGGACAGTTCGGTCTGACTTGGAGTCGATCCTACAGGATCAGTTATGTTCTTCGGTGAAGTTCCGTAGCTACCAACAAGCTATTGATGCACCCCGTATTTATGGATTGCCCTCGGAGATGATTTCTCAGAGAGATCAGCTTCAAGTTATACGTACTAGGCAGAAGTTGTTATCCATTTCCAAGGCCGATAGATTGATGGGAAGAAATGAGTGGCGCAACTCGTAGGAGTATCTCAATTCCAGCCGAACGTCGGTTCTCTCATGGGAACATATGAAATTACGAAGCTTTCGGCCTTTGGATAGAAAAAGAGAAACTGGATGTCTTCTCAAAACCTAATGCTCTGCAATGTATTGCTCTATTGTTCTGCGTATTAGACTGAAGCCTTCACCAAGAATTTCTCTAGATGTTGGTGCCTTCGTAAGACAATTCTTAAGTGTTGCATTAAATACACTTACAAATAGCGCAGATCATACCAGCACATGCTCTCTATATGTTTCTTGTTTTTCACTCCACAGAGTAACTGGGAATGAGGCCCGAGCGAGTGTGTTGTTACGGTTTGAACTGGTGATTCTCATCAAGACTAGAACAGAAAACTACGATCAATGGCCAGTTGTTATTTGTAACAACTTATATCGTAAACTAAAGATCTCAACGCCTATATCGTAGACTGACAAGACTGCTTTTCATAGAGGAAGAAAGCAATCCTTCTCAGCTGCCGCGCCAGTACACAGAGGTCATGTAGAGAGGTTCTAAACTTGATGATCTATCATTTTCTACACGCAGAATACTTCCGTGATTAAGAAGCCACTGGTACTACCGTTGTTTTGGGATTTGAAATATGTAAATGCTTGTCGTTTTCGGCAACAAGTTCGGGAAGAGGCGCATAAATTGTAGATACGAAAGGAAAGAATTTTAGGTCTTGGCTACGATTCGATCAGATACTGGAAACAGAGTGTTTCTCACGATTATATGTGATGCTTAGAGACGATGAAGATTATGTCTTAGATGCATGCTATTATTAGAAATAAGATTATCTTATCATCATGTGTCTTTTCACGTGAGATGATATTGTCAATCATGGAGACCCTCACGATAGGGACGGTCAATCGTCACAAGCAATCCAAGGTTGCTTAAGGTGATCGGTCATGATGCTTATCTACGGTACAACACAACAAAACTCCAATGGTCGGTGCACGATATGTCGTCCCGTGGTTGATGAGGATCATCCTCGGACCCAGAAGGTGACGCGGCTGCGGGGAGTCGGGGGAGATGGCTGATGGTCATCGAGTTACCCTGAAGCAATGAAAGCAACATTTCTTGAGGCTGCGTTGGGCAATCTTCTCGACTAATAACATAAAACAACAAAGATAGAACCGAAATGGCAGCAGATTGTCAACATTCATTGAGGGGTTGTTTGATTTGAAGGAATGCTGGCCTGGGTTAAGAGCTTACTCTGCAGCTCACACAGTCATCATCGGAATTCCAAGACAAGACCACGACAATTTCATTGATAAGACGTAACAAAGGATCCAACCGATGTGACATCACGCAAATTAATATATTCGGATATTATTAAACTCTTTGAAAAGCTTATATTAATCTTTTTATGCCTATCCTCGATGGTCGCGTTTAGATTGTTTCAATAGATAGATTCCTCCAGGGACCCGCAGTGAAGATGACGATGGTCATGTCTCTATGCTGGTCAACTGGCTAACTGTCCACTGGCCTCACGGAAATGACGCCCTACCGGCAATAAAGCAAGGCGAGTTGGTGACTAGCCTCGGTTACAGATAAAGCAAGATGCCACTGGTTCCGGCAGTTGCACAGCGACAAAAGCACCTACGCATAAGCAAGAAATCGTTCCAAAGAAACTCTATCGCCAAGCTTTCAATAGTCAACCGCCAAGGCAAACCGTTACAATAATTACGCAGTAGCTCAGGCACTCCCGACCGAGTCGTCAATCGAGTCAAAGGTCCATTTCTTTAGCATTAGAGAAGGAGGAGACGAGATTAAGTTTGAGCAAGTCTTCATTTTCATTTTCACCTTCTCCATCTTTAATTTCTATCTTCCTTGTCCATGCTTGTCGCAAAAACAAAGAAACCTGCTTGTCGCACGATCAGCGGAAAAACTCCCGCCACCAAAGACAAGTGGAGAAGAAGTGGCTACGGTTTCAGAGTCGTTGTCCCAGATAAGTTATAACATTCACTCAGCTGACTCGAACATCACGCATTTTGTTGATAGGAGGCGGTGATATATATTTATATGTCACCTGAAATGCGCAGAATGTAATTAAAATAAACCCAGCTAGCTTATTGCTTGGCTGTTGGTTACCTGAAGGATTAGAGAACAAGTATCATATCATGATAAAATATTCCTCTAATGTTCCAGGGGATCCACCCCCTGCAAGGGATGGCATTCCAGGGGGACTAAGCGCTTCAGAAATGACGCAACAACTGATTGAGGAACTCATCCGTTACAACGGACGGGGGCAGAGCCGGCAGCTTATCTTGTTTGGGGCTAGACAATACTGTAACCTTAATGCCTACAAGCTTTTTTGCCATTATTTTGCAGGCCATGGGGGAATATTTTGATTTTTTTAGACTTTGAAAGGGAACGATGGGAATGAAATTAAGCTTATGAGGATGCAACTCGAGAGCCGAACGAAGGCAATTTCTATGGTAATTCAGACATTCCATTCCAGCAGCCCCGAAGCACGCATCATATCACCAAAGGGGGATTCTCAACTGTCAGCGATCCTAGCCCCAGTGCCCCATGCCAAGAGATTAAACCAACTGGGATCAAATGATTGGATAATGGTCTGTAAGGGGGAGGCATTGAGTGTGGCAGTTGCAAGACAATGGCGTGAACCATTGGTGAGATGCATTCAGCTATTCTCATCGTGGTCCCTAATTCAAGACTTGGCGTTCAGTTGAGAGATCTGGACCTCCACAACCTTAAAAGAAACAACCTTAAAAGTAACTATCATGAAGTAAGGGGGTTATCCAACGCACCATCCCAACCTTTTCAGTCTCTCCAAAAATCTCCGCGATAGCACTGAGTCGTAGGCAAATCCTTCACTTATCCAACCAATTTTCTGTTTGGATCTTTGGCGCTCCTGGCGCTGTCTCATGCTGATCCTTTCACACCATCTCCACTAAGTGACACCCTGACATGGCCTCTTCCAAGTTGGATGGATGTCCTTCTGTGGAACCCTGCGAGGGTCATGCCAGTTTGCTTGCCGATCAGGGGCCCCTATGCACCAAATGTCGAGAATTACAGGCCTGTAGACTCAAAAAGTCTTACGCGTACTGTTACCTCATATAGTCCTCACTGATAATCACTTTTTGACTGGTTTCAAAGTGATCGTCTCCCTCTGCTTCCAAAACTCTGCTGCAAACGACAAGTCCCTCCTTACGCTTGTCTTGGATTTTTCTATTATTGTTTTTTGTCTCAATTTTCTTGTTTTTTTGTTGCATTCCAACCAACACTGTACTGTCTCTCGCTCCCTCGAACGAAACCACCATTACCATTCTGCAACTTCGTCAAATGGTTCTATCATTAACATAACGATTTTATTTTTTTATTTTTATTTTTTTGTCACTCGCTCGCTGCGCTAGACGCCACAAACTCAATCGTTACTACAAAAAACAAATCCAATCAACACGATGGGCGCAGCACTCCCAACATCTGGTGTTGCGCTTAACCGGGTGCTGGCTCTTGGCTTGACGCTGGTCGTCATTCTGGGTATTGCCATTAACCAACTCCAGCTTGGCGATGATCCTTTTCGATGCAAGGCTCTGCTCAATGATGGCAACTGGTTGAATACACCTGCAGAGAATGGAAGCAGAGCACCTTTCAACAACTGGCAACCGCCTGGATGTATGCTTCACAAGTACAAGAAGGAGGAGATTGAAGAGTGCATGGAGGGACGGCACATGCTCTTTGTTGGTGATTCCACAACACGACAGGTCTTTTATGGCATGGCTCGTCTGGTAAGTTTATAATTTTATTGTAGCTGCGTTGTCGGGCCGCTAACACGACACAGCTTGACGCCGAAAAAGCCGAGGAAGTACGAGCCAAGAGCAAGAAGCACGAGAGCCACGATGTAGAATTCGGTGGCATTCGATTGAAGGAAATCTGGGATCCCTTTGGCAACGAGAGCACTGATGCCCGCGACCAACTCAACCTCTACCACGAGGAGAGGGCCAACGATATTCCCGTCGAAGAGCAAAAGGGTCCCGCCATCGCCTTCATGGGTATGGGAGTTTGGTTCGCCGCCCGCTTCAACAAGGAAGACTCAATCTCCAACTTCAAGTCCGCTTTTGCCAATGTGTCCGAGATCGCTTCCAACATGGACTTTGAACCTTTCGGTAACCGACCCATGGATCCTCGCGATGGAATTGGCAATGAGATCTTCTGGGCTCCTATTGCCCCACCATTTTACGATGAATTGCCTGAGTACCGCAAGACTGGTGTCGCTTCTCAACCCGGTGAGGTCGAGGCAATTGATGAGTTCCTCAAGACTCAGGAAGAAGAGTCTGGTATTCCCATGCTCTGGTCCTTCCCGGCTCTGTCGCATGACCAGAAGGATGCTATTGGCGACCACGAAAATGGATTCCATGTCACTGACAGTGTCGCTGAGATGAAGGCTCAGATCCTTCTCAACCTCCGATGTAATGCCAAGCTCGACATCCAGAAGTCGTATCCTTACGACCGCACTTGCTGCACTGACTATGGCCAGAAGTCTTTCGTTCAGGTTATCCTCGTCACTCTTGGTATTCTCTACGTCGGTGGTGCCGCTATCACCGAGATCCTCACTCTCCGATCCAGCGAGCCTCCCAAGTGGGCCATCTTCAACCTCGATGTCGCTACCTTCATCACTGGTCTTCTTGCTTGCTACTGGGCCGACCGAACACAGGCTTTTGCCAAGGGCTCCAAGGAGTACAACATGTTTGACTTCAACCTCATGTCTGCTCTTTGCTTCATTATCGGCTTCGCCTTCATGACCAAGTCCAAGCCTCCGCCTCCTCGGCCTGGAGCTGCTGCTGCTGCTACTCCTGCTCCCGTTACTCTCGAAGACGCTAAGCCTCTTTCGCGTGACCAGACTGATGAGTGGAAGGGTTGGATGCAGGCTCTCATCCTGGTTTATCACTGGACTGGTGCCTCTCGCGACCTCAACATCTACGTTGGAATCCGTCTTCTCGTCGCTGCCTATCTCTTCCAGACCGGTTTCGGCCATGGTGTTTTCTTCAGCTCCAAGAAGGACTTCTCTTTCAAGCGTGTCGCCGCTGTTCTTCTCCGTCTCAACCTTCTCAGCTGCGCGCTTCCCTTCTTCATGAACACCGACTACATGTTCTATTACTTCGCTCCCCTGGTTAGCTTCTGGTTCCTCATCATCTACGCCCTCTTCGCCATCGGCCAGAAGTACAACGACAACACCTGGGCCCTTATGGGCAAGATTGCTGTCTCGGCTGCTATCTGCCCTGGTGCTATGCTCTGGACACCCGTCTTGCAGTGGGTTTTCGATATCCTGAACATGGTCTTCCGAATTCAGTGGGATCTTCATGAGTGGCAGTTCCGCCTTGGTCTTGATGGCCTCATTGTTTACGTTGGTATCATCATGGGTGTCGCTTCAGTCCGAACCAAGATCTACAACAAGATCCTTACTCAGTCCTACGGTCTGGCTGGCATCGCTGGTATTCTCTCCATGCCTCTGTACTGGTGGGTTGCTGTCAGCAGCGCCGAGAAGAAGCAGGACTACACCGCTCTGCACCCTGTCTTCTCTTTCATCCCTATCATGGGATTCATTGCCGCTCGTAACATGTTCCCCGCTGCTCGTACATGGTACTCTCGATCTTTCGCCTGGATTGGACGATGCTCTCTCGAGACTTTTACCCTTCAGTTCCATATTCTTCTGGCTGCCGATACCAAGGGTCTTCTCCTTCTCGACATCTTCAAGGGCGATGGAAGCCTTCTCTGCGACCGATGGAGGTCTTTGATCATCATCGTTCCCGTCTTCTTGTGGATTAGCTCATGCGTGGCTGATGCTACTGGTGGTATGGTCAAGCTCTTGACTCAGAACTGGGCTGTTGAGGAGCAAGAGCAACAGTACGATATCGAGGCCAAGGCTGATGCTGAGCCTCTCATTGGCGGTAGCATGCTCTCACCTTTTACCCGACACATGCCCTCAACATCCTCATGGGCCAACAACCTCAAGCTTCGTATGCTTGGCCTTCTTGTCCTTCTCTGGGCACTGAACTTGTTCTATTAGACATTCCACATAGCATTGGCATTTTAACAAGGAGTTTGGAGTAGCGAGTATTGACGATCAGTCAGTTGGAGACACTCATTATCATACGAATTGCGTGTTGGCTATTCTTTTTCACGGGCGGATTAACCCGATTTTTTGACATGATACACATTCAAGGCTTATCAATAAGCTTATGCATAAGCCTAAACGGCATGAAATAGATTTTATATCATAATGATAGATTTACATGATTCATTTACTGCTTGTACAGTTATATCGCTTTCGATCGCCGATTTGACGATACTTAAGCCTTGCGATTCATTTAAATGAGGTGAAACAAGGCGGATGAAACTCTGGTCTGGTTGAAATTAATGCACAGACACTTTATGCGTTGAAACGACCGCATGAATGCTGCGAATTTATTGCTTGTTTCACGTAAATAGTGCGTTCTGAGCTTGGGCCCGAGTTCCATTGAAGAACCATTAATCAATCTCACGCGGTAAAATTGGATATAATCCCTGCAACATTGTAATCTCGCAGCTTATGAAAGTTTGTAGTAGAATGGTACTTCAGCGAAGTGCTTATTGAGACAAATTAAACCGATACTGACTACTACGTTGCAGGCCTACATTGATAAGTTGTGTCAAGCACTTTGAAATTATGTATTCAGTCAAGCTCTTTTATGTCTTTCGAGTTCTGCTCGAACCATCACAGGCTAATGAGACTGTTAAAGAGTAAGAGATTAGCAACCCACAATGAACAGATCTTCAATTGGAAATCTTACGTTATCAAAAAAGATCATATAACGCACGCTCAGGGGCACTCTGACTGCCTTCTAGTCCCTTAACAATTCCCCCCAAGGCCCAAAACCTTCAGGATAAAATAGGCAATGTTGTTATCTTCAATGTCCTGCGGGTTAAGGCTATACTGTTTAATGAAGGGCTTGAACCTAGCGGGACAAGGCAGAAAGAGCCCCAATCGGTCAGCTGACGAGCAAAGAAGGATCAAGAAGTTGTTGTAGTTCGTATGTTCAACACGACCCTTGCCCTCGTCTTTCCCAAGGGTACACCCTTTGACACCAGCGTCCTGGTGATCAAAACTGAACTCTGGCTGATGAGACATTGCTGAATATTGAACAACAGGTAGAATGATAGTGAATGGCAGTTTTCATAAGAGACTTGGTCCTCTTATTAATAAGGAGAATAAAACGTGGCGCAGTAAGGAAATGGAAGTACAAAAACACCTATGGCGCAGCTGCTGCGTTCGGTACTCCTGTTATGACGGGGTAAGGCCTCCATAGTAAAGATGATATAATAGTAGCTTAGCAGATCGTACAGAGATTCTATACTATATCTGTTAGTGCTCCATCATCCAACATATCAACAACCAACAGTCAGTGATGTGAAATTAATTCATTGGCTTTTGGTCTTATTGACTGTGACATTATTGAATATCCCGTCAAGACTCTAGTCTCGACTACTGTCGTTCTTCCTGGAAACATACTCCATGCCCTGACCTGCGTGTTTGTTTGTTCCACGCTTGCTATGCTTGGCACGAGCCTCTTTCTCTTCCTGTTCCATCTGTAATTTCCACTCATTCTTATCAGTGTTGTGCTCGAGTTTCTTTCCAGGCAGACTATCTGTCTTATTTGCTTTCTTCGCGAGCTGCTCCGCTTCTTCTCGTGCGATTTCTGCATCGACCTGGGCGCCGCGAGACGGCTTGTTGCCATGCATGGTGGCCTGGGAAGTGAAGCATTAGAAGACTAGGCGATTGACTGGTGTTAGAAGTGTTGACTGACTGCAAAGCCTGGCTCGTGCTTCATGCGACCTTCAATTTTTCTTTTATTCTGATGCAGTTTAGTCAGTAATCTCGCAGCACAAGGTGGGTACTTACGTCGCTCTCTTGGAGCTCGTTCATGATACTCTCTTTATTGACTGCTCAATGTCAGATCATAGCCCGAGTGTGCCGATTAAAGCCAGAAACATACGGTATCCCTCTATGTTCACGCCATGCATGCGACCCTCCTCGTGCATGGCTTCTGCGCTGTAATGGCGTTGATCTCCGCCTTCGTAGGAGGAAGGGTATCCAACTTTCGAGCGACCCGACATATTGGCTTCGTGATAGTTTAATTGAATTAAGTTGAGGCAAAATGGCTGATCAAGGGAAATGAGCCTGCAAGTTCTTCCAAGCTCTTTTGTAGCGTTTGCCAGCTGAATTGTTTTATCATGTCAGCGTCATCGAACTCAATTTACTATGAAGCTACTCACTTTAATGTTTGCACAAAAACGTCACCAAGGGATGACATGATGTATTGCTTGTATCTATTGAGTAATGATATTCAGTCACCGGCATCGTCTATCCAATGGTTTTGGGTTGAGATGCTAAACTGAAGAGCAGGTACGCCATGCCGTAGTTTGGTTGACTTCAAGTCTCTAACAAAGACCGTAACGATGCATATTCCAGACAATCCAATTCAAAGAAACAGACAAAGATCAGAATAAAAACTATGGATACATTGTGCAATTTTTGCCCTTTTCCCATAACAAGAATTCCAGCCTTCCTTGTCTATTTCATAGTATGAATAGGCTTCACTGAGCATTTCACCTCACATTGTCTTCACCGCAGGGTAGCGAATTCCAGAGATAAGATAAGATACGTGAAGATAAGACAAGTTCACCGATTTCGGCAGCACGTGACCATAGAGTTTTCGCTCATCGCGTCTCAACATCGACAAATCACGCGTATAGTGGCACTCGGACTGCTGTTGTTTAAGCCGAAACCGCCCGTTTTTTGGCCTGTCTGATTATTCCGCGATCACGCCTGTCACAATGTCTGCTGGTGACACGTCGCAAAATGTCTTGCCGAAGGAGCTTATGGAGCTTCAAATTGGCCAGATTGACCTCCTGATGGCCATGTATGCCTCCGACGGCGCGATATCCATGGACTCTGGTTCTTCAGATCTGATCAATAAGCTAAGAAACTGGTGCGAGAATGATGGAGAGCCCACTCCCAAGTTCTCCCAGACAGCCATAAGTCTCGAGCTTAGGTTGGACGTTGAAGAGGACGATGGTTCAACAAAGACGTTGCAACTCACCTTGACAGTGCCTTTAACGTGTCAAAAAGGGGAAGAATTAACAGAAGTGCCACCAATCAAGACTAGAATACAACAACCTTCATGGATGAGCAAAGGAGATGTTGCCAAGTTGAACACGGAGATTCCAGATGAAGACATTCTTTCAGTCATTGAGCATATCAAAGACTCTGCAACTGAGTATCTGTCGAGTTTAAAACAAGCAGAAATTGCGAATGCACCTGCAGCGGACACATCACTCGTCCGAGTCTGGTTTTACTTCCCTTCCATCAGCACAAGGGCGAAACGAGACGACCTTGTGAATTACGCCCCAACCTATGGTCTCACTGGTTTCCTTTTAGCTGGAAAACCCGGAGTTTTGTGTCTGGAAGGAGGTTCCGTAGCTGTGGATGACTTTATGAAGTTCATCAAGACAGAAAGTTGGGGTGACATTCCTGCCCATCACAAGAAGGTATGTTAGGAGAATGAATGGTGGAGAAGTGGGCTGACTCTGAGACTAGGTTAGCGAGCGATATAGAGAAGAAGCGCCGGATTTGAAACGTGCGTTTGGGGACATGCAGGAGATCACGGACATGATCGAGAAGAGAGGTGCAAGAGGAAACCGTGGTGATATGAAGGCTTTGGAAGCGTGGCTAGTTGAATGCGGCCTCGGTGAAGCTTTTGGCAAGATTTTGATGTAGAAATGGGAGTTCAAAAATCTTGATCGACATGTCCAGCCGATGATATCGAAGCCGAAAGCGAGGACAGCCATATCCATTTGCTCATGATGTATCAACAGCAGCCGCCTTTCACGTTCATCCAAGGTTCCTGGTAAGTGGAAATGTTTAACCTGAGTCGAATTCTTAGATGCTCTGAGTAAATGCCAATGGTTCTAATGCTAATGCCAATAACAACCAACGCCGGCTCTGACATAGGAAAATGCTTAAAAAGTACATGATCATCTAGATGCAGTTTTACCCGTGTTTAAACGCTTTCAGCATAGCCAGCCTCCTTAGCCTGCTTCTGCTTCTTGGTAAAAAGCTTCTGTCCAACCTTATCCGTCATCTCATCAGCCTTGTCACCCAAAAAGGTCTTGATGGCTCCATAAACACCAGAGGTAAGCCACAAGATAGAGTTGACAAGATCAATCCAAACAGCTGTCTTCATGGCGCCTGTGCTGGCACCCTTGTACTTGTCGTTGCTGTCTCGGCCAAGGAAGATACCAGCGAATATTCCAAAGACAACGAGCCATGCGATGAAGAGGATGAGATCCCAAGCGAAGGCGCGATAGGTCTTGATGAGTTTGAGCTTGCTGCCGATGTAGGGAAGGGCACCGAGAGGCGCCAAGGCGACGAAGAGAATGGAAGTAATGGCTGAGAGGGTTGCGACGGTGAGAGCGAAGTACCACTCAGGTGAGAAGCCGTAGTCGGTGTCTTGGGCCTTGTCGACACGGTGACCGTAGAAGCCGACAGCAATAATGGCGAAGAGGAATTGCAGACCGCGGCAAACCATGCGAGGGACGACTTCGAAAGTCTTGAGCCATGTCTTGCCCATGGTCTTACCGGTCTCGGCGCCCTCGTTGAAGGCATGGCGACCAGCTTGTCGACCAATTTCTTTCTTGTCTGCAGCACGGAACTCGCTGGCGGCGCCGGCGAATGTCTTTGCGTTGTTGCCGAGCTCGATGGCGGTTTGGCCAGCCTTGATAGCGGTGTTGAGCTTGTTCATTTTGGCGTTATATTATTTTAATTAAATGAAGGTGACTTGGGTATCGCGATGTGATGAAGTTGGTGATAGACTATAGTAGTCGTGGAAAATTGTCCAAAGAATGAGAATTAACCGCACAGCAGTATAAGGGAAAAAAAGGAAAAAAAGAGATAGACAATGAGACGTGAAGCGATAGTGATTTGGATAAGAAATGAATAGAAGCAAACGAGTCTTTGCATCACATCTTATAATAATAGCGGTGATCAACACCATGAGTTAGACGCTGATGCGCTTCTTCATGTTAGACAATCAACAACCAATCGTGCCCACTCAGACAATGAAACAAGTCGATTTCTGGCCTCTTACAAAACGACCCAGCGTTTGGAAAAGTCATTCATTGAGCCCCAATCGTTTGTGTTTGCCGCTGTGACCTGGCGCTTAGCGAAACTGGGCCTTTGTTAGGCGCTGCCAAGCAGAACCAATCGAGGCGCATGCGCAGGGGAATAAAGAAACGAGAATAGAACAATTGGAATGAATGGAATCAAACAAAGAGAAGACTATCGCGTCTAAAACGCACCCAAAAATACTTCAAGTCCATCAATGGGAGATGCTCGTTCGTAAAGGGCTTCGTTTATCGGCCTGTTGTTCGATTATCTGGGGTCGATAAATTATCGGCGGAACAACAGTTATTCTGAGCGCCAACATTTAATTACCGGCGCTCTTTCGGCAATAAGATTGTCAAGAATCATCGCATTTGGTGTTACAGACTTCTAAGCACTAATAAATCTACCATGTAGTTTATCGGCATTTCTACTCTTTCAGGTAACGCTCACCTTGGACAAAATAGGGCTTACCAATCAGAACGAGCAAAATAGCGACTGTTTCTCCTCCGAAAATGCGGGCGAGCGTTGGATTGCTGACGCTAGCTAGCTAAGAGGGCAAACTGCGCCGTGGGACAAAGAATAGCATACAAAAAGACACGTTTGCCGTCAGATTTCTGCTACATCAATTCACTCCATTTTCATCATTCACTCAATAATCATGTCTGTTCCTACTGTTGTCATTGTTCCGGGATCGTTTGCACCCGCCAAACACTATCGTGTCTTCACTGAGAGTTTGGAGCGCCATGGCATCGATTCACGAGTGATTGACACCCCCTCAGTGGGCAAACGGGCTAACCTGCCGCCTGCGACAATGACCGACGATGTCAACGAAATCGTCAGTGTTGTTGAAAAGCTTCTTGATCAAGGAAAAGATGTTGTTCTCATGACCCATTCCTATGGAGGTATCCCTGGAACTCAGTGCATGAGCAAACTGTCTCGAAAGTCCCGAGAGGCTGAAGGAAAGCAGGGTGGAATTGATAAGATCATCTATCTTGCGTCTGTTGTCTTGCAGACTGGCGTATGCAACTTGGATGCATTTGGATCTGCTTTACCCGACTTTCTCACCATCAATGTAATTTCATGCATCATGAAACTTCTGTAACATTTACTAACACGAGATTCAGGATGATTACATGAGCGTCACTGCCGAAGGCTCGGGGCCTATCACCTTCTCAGATCTGCCAGCCGACCAAGCGCTTGAGCTCGCCAAACAGATGTCAGAGCACTCCACTGCAAGCTTCAAAGAACCATTGACATATCCTGGATACAACGACGTGGACGTGCATTATATCGTTTGTGAGCAGGACATGGTTATTCCGCCTCAGTTCCAGCGCGCCATGATCGAAGGTGCCAAGGCGTTTAGTGGAAAGGATGTTACCGCGCACAGTTTTGACAGCGGACATGTTCCAGTTATCAGCCAGCCTGATAATTTATCCAAGCTTGTGAAGGAGATAATCCAAGTTTGAACTATAACTATGTAGTAACTTCTGCAATTAAATAAATATCACTCCGAACCCATCCAGCATTACCCCTCACTGAACTGGACAAGGGTGACAACCCTGCTGGAAGTGGCCTATAACGTTCAAACTTTACTGCAGCACCACCTTGTTGTCCATGAATTCCTCATTTATCTCGGTTGACATCATGAGAATTGCTCTCCTATTTCTACAAGAGGCTAAATGGCCTCCGTAGAGTCGTAGTGTTTGATGGCTTGCCGGAGCGGGGTAGGAAACCATCCTAGTTCAAGCTAACCTGTCAGACCATCAACAGATCTGAGCTGACCACTTGAACCCATTCCTTTGGTCTTTGAACAACGTAAGTGAAGTTGTCTAGATGTATGCCGATATCACATACAGTCAGCTCGAGGAGCCTGACCATTCTGTCAGACTCCTCAAGCTGGAACCATCGCCGTCTGAACCTGTTCGGCAAGATCTGCTTGTTTGCAACATTGAAGAATATCTCCGCGGGGAATCTCCTCCATATACAGCCTTATCATACGTATGGGAATCACCAGAGAGCCCCAAGTTGCCCGTGATCATTGACGGGAGGACCATTCAAATCAGTTCCGCCGTCGAGAACGCCCTTCGACGACTTCGATTCCGGAAAAAGGTTCGATGGTTATGGGTCGATCAGTTATGCATCAATCAGGCCGATGATGACGAGAAGAGCCACCAAGTTCACCAAATGCATCATATATACAAAGAAGCTGATCAAGTCATTGCCTGGCTGGGTAATGGTGATGGTGACAGCGATCTCATATGCCGCTTGATGCGTGACACTGGTCGAGCTATGCGCTCCAATGACCTCGAGGGACTGCGCAATCTTTACTCGGGAAACACGGAAGAAGGCTCGGTTGATCTTGAAGCTGCAAGGAAAGCGTTCCATTCCTTCTGTGAACGCCGTTACTGGCAGCGGCTTTGGGTCATGCAAGAGTTTGCTGTTGGCCGACGTATCGCCATTGCATGCGGCGACTGGATTGTGAAGTCAGATCTTATCGACCAAACTTTGCACGCCCGGGACATTCTCCCACGTCGTTTTCGAAAGAAGCAAATCGACGGATATGAAACCCTACAACAGAACCTCTACTGGGTCTACTCAACCACCCTTAGCAGCTATGTCTACAATTTATTCACGAGAAGATCACACGTTATATTTGCATCCGATGAAACGGCTGGGTATGGTCAATCTTTGTTACAGGTCGTCGGCGTGTCGCTCATTCTGGAAGCTGACTACAACGTGGTTCATGCCACCGACCCGCGCGACCGCATCTTTGCATTACTCAACATGGCTTGTGATAAGGAGCACTTTGACAAGTTTCCGGACTACTCTATGTCAGTTGAAGAGGTGTACAAAGAAACAGCTCGTAAGATCTTGGAGTGGGGTACTATCGATGTGCTCATGTACTCGCAAAGGCCGAAAAGAGTTGATTCCCTCCCCAGTTGGGTTCCAGACTGGAGCATGGATGTTTTATATCCGAATTCTCAACCACCGTGGGTCACCTCTTTCAAAGCTTCAGGAACATACACTTCTATACCAACATTCTCCGATAATCTTGCAACATTTGAAGGCATCTATGTTGATGAAGTGGAAGAGATTGGAGGAAGCTGGGATCCTAATTGGCTAGAACCTATTGACAATGATGAAGCGCTAAAGTGGCTCAAAAGCATTAGAAGCTTCTGTGATCGCTCATCCAGAATTAGGGTGGGAGATGAACGCTACGATGCAGCACGTATAGGGATTCTTGACGGACCCATCTGGTTCAATGGAGTACCTTATAAGGAGTTTGCGTCTGAATGCGTCGAAGCTGTCGAGAGTATGCGGTGGGATGCGGAGGCTTCTGACGAAGCTGACTGGGAAGATGATGGTGAGGAGGACGGTGGAGGCGACGACGATGGCGATGGCGATGATAAAGAGAATGGCGAAGAGGATGCAACAGAAGATGAAGAAGACGGAGAAGAGGTGTCCGGGGTGTCGTTGCCTGCAGATAATACTTGGTACACGAACGACCTGCTTCGTCTGCATGCCAGACGAGCTTTTCTTACGTCAACTGGATATGTTGGTGTAGGACCCATTGATCTGGAGCTAGGAGACCAGGTCTGTGTCTTCCTAGGAGGCAAGACACCGTACCTTTTGCGAAAGCAGGAGGATGAGACGTATTCTCTCCTTGGAGAGGTATATGTACATGGAATTATGTATGGTGAACTTTTCAAGGGCGGAGCTAAGAACTTGAGGAATTTTGTTATACAATGAATCCGGTTACCTCATTTCACAAATCAAAAATCTAGGCAGTCTTGTATAGAAATTTCGAGCTGACATTTTCTTTAACTTTGTCAAGTGCTTGTACTGTTGATAACAAGAAGATATGGAACAAATTTAAGATCCATTCTCCGCCTCCTCATCGAGTCCAATCTCACTCCCTAGAGGGAGTAGGCAAGATAGCTCGAACACACTTCCCATCGACACATCGATGTCTATCCCCATGTTTGTGGCACTTTCGGTCAACGACATAGAAATAGAGTGCTGTAGGCCAGTATTAGCAGGGCGATCGTTCACCTCACGTGGCGTCTGAATAGCCATCAAGTAAGGGTAGTGCTACTTACGACGTTTGACGCCAGGGATAACACGATGCTTGCATTTCAGCTGGATATCTTTATGTCAGTTGTATATTATGAGAAGGCAAGGTAAAATTGGCTTACAGTACTTCTTCCATTGCATTGGCATACCTTTGGGTCGCCTTTCTGACAAGACTTTCCAACGTTGGCGCACGCGGCAAGGGTCTCAGTGGAGAGTGCCAGAATGGCAATGACGATGGACAGCTTCATTGTGAAGTATGAAATTTCGCCTGGATAGATTAGTGATTCAAAATCCTGCGAGTGGTAATGCTTATTGCTCTCGGTCCTCGAATGAAGATCAACGACCCTACTCTTTTGAGCTGGGGAGGTGGTTCTTATAGCAAACGCTCTCATATGCTCATGGGAGCACACAAAGAAGATGCCATGATGGGGTTTCAGAAAAGTTACTCATGAGATGACGAAGACTTGAATTATGGAAACATGTCTTTTCTTTGAGGATCCCCAACTAAAACAACCCATCCTAGATTTGAGGTTGCTTGGTGCACTCGGAGTGCCAGCACGACTACTAAGACTAGATGACATTTTGAACAAGCCAGCATGTCAAGTATTACAGCGACGCCTTTTGTGATAAAACTAAAACAATCGGTAGTATATATAGGTAGGCGGACATTACTGATAGCATTCTGCGCAACCCCGTCAGACATCAGCCCCTGCTAGTAAGTCGGATTCAGTGCGTCTCTATTCCGCAAGATACAAACAAACTTGAAACGATTCGCTTATCCTACTACATATTGCCAACCATTGGTCAAGTCGAAGTACATAGACATGGCGTGGTCTCGACTCGTTGCTGTGATACCTTCAGTGGCTTGCAATCAGCTGGCATATCATCTCACTGTCTCAGAGCCATGACATTCTCCCACGGAACTTCCCGAGAGAATTCAGACGGCCAGTGCATAAGGTTGAACATCGTATCGCCAAGAAGTCAAAGCAGTGATAGGGCACTTTGATTAGCTCGGATATGAAATTATATGGTAGACTAAAAGTGTTATATCAGAACTATGTAAACATGATGTCCTTGAATGACAAATGATGATTTGATATGTCCTTCTAGTTTGGTTGTCCAAAACAGCAACAACAATGCGCAAAGTATCACAACATCCTTGCTTGTTTTTACAGCGTGTACCTGAAGTCAGGGCGCACATCACCACTGATCCACTTCTGCTCATCAGTCATGGCAGCGTACTTGGCATCCAATGATCCTCTCTCACGACGGCGGTTCTCCATTCGGAGGGCGAAGTGCATGAAGATGGAACCACCGAGAAGGAACACGATCTGGTAGCCCAAGACTGTGCCGTGGCCAGCAAAGTAGCGAGGCTTTTGAGTCTCTCGATATATGTTGGAACTTACTACGCCGTTGAGGTTACCCCAACCGACAACCATTCCGAGTACAATGGCGCGCTTCAAAGATCCTTCGATGTTGTTGTTGACCCAAGACACGGTGTTGGAAACGGTTGGGTAGATACCTGTCCCAAGTTAGTTAAATGCTAGACAACACCATTTGCCCCTCTTTTGGATTAAAAAGGCAATAAAAAAAAGAAAGAATAGTCGATCATTGTGAACTTACCCATTGCACCAAGGAACACAGCACCGTATTGCACATGCGGGTTGGCAGACCCAATTAACATGGCGAAACCAATAATACCAACAGAGACAGTGACAATATTGCAATAACCTCGCCACTTGGTTCGATCTGCGACAAAGCCGACGACGACAGTAGCGGCAGCAGCACAAGCATATGGGGGAACCGAGAGCAGCTGCGCTTTGGTGCCGACGTGACCCATGCTGCGCAAAATGGTGGGCAAAAATAGCGAGAAGGCATACAGAGGCATCAGAGAGCCCATATAGATAACCATGTATCCGTAGGTCTTCCAATCTTTCATGGCAGCCCAAATGTGTCGCTTGTCGAAGTCCTCGGCAGTCCTTCCCTGGCGATCCATGATGAGACGTCGTTGAACACGGACGCGATCATCTTCGGACAGGAAACGAGCAGTGTCGGGCCAGTCAAAGACCATCCACCAACAGAAGCATCCGACAAGGACAGTCGCGAGACCCTCGAGGATGAAGATCCATGCCCAACCAGGTCTACCACCAACTCCGTCCATTTTCGCAATGGCGGCAGCAAGTAGACCACCGAACGAACCGGCAAGAGCAGCAGCAGAGAAGAAGATGGCAGCTCGAGCGCCAATCTCAGAAGACTTGTACCAGCAGCCAAGATAATAGTTAACACCAGGGTACAGACCAGCCTCAGCGACACCGAGGAAGAAACGCGCAGCCAAAAGACCTGGGTAGTTATGGCAGACTCCCATGAGAGTCATGCAGGTTCCCCATGCGATGATGATGCCAGTGAAGAAGATGCGGGGTGTCAGACGCTTGAGAAGACCATTGGTGATTGGCTCAAACAGAGCGTAACTGACGAAGAAGATGGTGAGAGCGACGTTGTAGTCGCCAGATATCATGCCCAAGTCCTCCTCCATACCTGCAAGACGAGCATTTCCTATGTTGGTTCGATCCAAGAACGAGAGGAGGTAGAGCAGCGACAACCATGGGATAAGCCAGAGGTCAACCTTCCAGAGCAGCTTCTTGTCCTAGGCGAGGTTAGTACTATATGGTGAATGGACAGACAAACGACTTACAATCTCGCGACGCTCTTCTTCACTCTTGCCTTCATCAGGATCAGGCAGACCAGCTAGAAGCGCATTGCGCTCAGCATCTACCACCGCGGTGGCTGGGGTTTTCTCCGAGGCGACATTCTCAACGTCAACAGCCGTAGGCTTTTCCTGCTCGCTCGGCGGCGTGACGGTAGTATCAGTCGTCATGGCGCAGGAACAGAAGCTACAGTATCGATGTAAGTCAATGCGTATAGTGTACGTGCGTGCTCTCCGCGGAAATGGAGACGGTGACCTTTCCTTTCGCTATCAAAACAAAAAAAGAACAAGTCCGAGGGGGAGGAAAGGCTTTTGTTACCCCATGTTCTGTCCGTTCAGCGACTGGCAGACTGCTGCTCATTTTACCCGCCTCGTACGTCAACCACACCGGTCTGCCAATCCCCCAACATCAAAACAAAAGCCGCCTTCTCTCCCTGCCTCCCTTTCATCCTACCTTCTGATGCGGTGCGGGGGAATAGCCTACGCAAGATCTGCAGATGTGATCTAAGCATTTCAGGGAAGGTCAATGCATGGACGTGGAGAAGCAGAGACAAGCTTTAGTGCCCAGCCTTGGCTTTAATTGGATGACATGGGTGCAGCTCACTGCAAATGCCGATCTGTATTGTCTCGTAAACAAGGAAAATACCCCGAGCCAATGCTCAAATTGGCGGGATCTTTGCGCCGAGTGCAACCCTTGATAGGTCACGTATCAGCCTGAATCAGTCTTGGTTCCGAATCTGACATGAATAGAGGGCGATCTTCACTTCCACCAAATGAGATGGCGTCCCATGTTTGCTGCATGTTGTTGCTTTGCCCTTATGTCCTCGGCTTCCCTGTGCGACACTGGCTTTCCCACTATTATTTTTCTTTGTTGCTGATCACGAAAATGCGGTTCAGTTACCCAGTACAAACTGTTCCCAAGGCCGGAATGTCGGGAGTGCTGTCGAGTGATAAGACAAGGGAGGGATGCCGCTCACCGTAGTGGTTCCCCTCCCCCATGTGTCGTGTGTTACAGCACATGGCGGCGTAAGCAAAAGTCATCTCCCGCATTCCAAACAGGCATCAAGCGCCTTAATTGACTTGTCAACGGACGTTGAAGTGAACTTTGACTAGTGCTGACTGATCTCGTAGCCCCGGGAGTCACTACTTAAAAGAGAACCGTATTCTGCTTTCTCCTCATTCTTGGCTGACAGAATGTAACGCTCATCTTAGTGTGTTTATGGGGAGGATAAGCTCCAAGAATTGGGGTGTCCTAAGCTTGATGGCTAAGCTTATCACTGAACCTTCAAGCGCCAATCAAGTATTTAATTCTGCTGGGCTCCAGCTGACCAAGCCTGGTGTGTTCTCCACGTGGCGAAAGCATGGTCGTAAAGGTTGCTGAATCGCTGGATAATATGAATCCCGTCCATTTCTGCCGCATCTTTGGGTTGCAGTGATTGTAAGCATCGCCATCTTTATGCACCCTCCAATATTGCACAAAGCATGGGCGCCGGGATCAGAATAAGTGCACGGAAAACCGGCTAAAAGGATGTAACAATCTTCACACCAACTGTACTGTTTTCGCATCGCTGATTGGAATAATCAATATCGCTGTGCCATCGGACATCTGTGCCGACGTTGTATGAGTATTTGTCAATTCTGATACGCCAAGAATTGCCAAGAAACTGTCAATCATATCCTTCCGTAGCATCCGATGGCTATTAAGATCTTTGGGTTTGTTTGTCCTTCCAAAGTCGTATTCGTTAACTCCAAAGCTGGTTACCATATTTGGAATGAATCAGTGTCTGATGCAACATACAAAACATGTGAATATTTCGATCATAACTCAATGATGGGAATTGCTTTGCAAGCCAAGAAAGCTTGTATAATTTCTCTCTGTCCCTGGCGTTGGATCGCAAGGGACTCTGATAGGTAGTATCGTAAAGTTAACGTCGTTTCTAGAATGCTGGGCGCCAAGATCTTCAACGGTCAAGCAGCAATTTGCCAAGTGCCAAGCTCTGTTGTTTCGACATTCTTTGGCAGTTGATCGCTTGGCGAATGAAACGTAGATGTCTCTCTTTCGAGATGGCTACACAAGTGAATGGCGGAATGATGAAGAAAAAAGGCACTGCTTGATTCGCAAATCAACTCCAGCCTAAAATTCACGACATAGCTGGTATAAACAGACCTGACAGCTGCGGCATCAGACCCTGTTCTGTATCTCTTTAGACTCCGTGAAACTTGAAGGGCTAAAGTCGGCTAAGAAATGCCTAAAGTTATACATAAGTTTAGATAAAGCTTAGGTAGGAGGATTCGGGCCCTACAGGCTTTACCGTCTAAAGGTATTCTTCTCGGCGCCAGGGCGGTTCTGAAGGGCCCTTCAATTTATCCAGGGAATAGGTAATGAGATTCATTTTATCCTACTCGCTGGTTTTGTCTGAGGCACCCAAACGACAAGTCATATTCTTTTGCCATGTCGTGGATGACTGCTGGCGAGTCTCTCGTATGTGTGGAAAGATAGGCAATACTTGAGTGGCATAATGCTGGATACAGTAAAATACTTATGTCCAAGCATCTTACTAATGATTCAAGGAATTAGTCTTGTTGCAGCAGTGAATTAGAACACCGAAATTACTATTCATAACGTCACAAGATGATATAAATATCATTAGCCGGCCGTTTCATGTATTGGTGGCGCACGTCGTAAGGAACGGAGCAACGATGGTTTCAAATCATATTTTTGGCTACCATTCAACTATACAATGACACCTGTAGTATGTCTTATCACATACTATCTAATCCTAGCTGGGCCCGTTCAACTCGCTCTTTCACCCCTGGAATGTTATGCGAAACTCGTAATTATCATAACCATACAATCGTAACTTTCATAAATGATAGACTTGAAGAAAAGACACCCTCAACCTAGAGTTTCTTTAACTCATCTATGTCTTGAGAATGTTCGCGGCAACAACAATGCCCCGGGCAGTCTTTTTAACCCACTCCTTTGCAACAGAGAACTTATCATCCTTGGCATACATGACACCTTCAGTGATACCAGGGAAAGTAACAGCAGCGTATCCGGTATCAAGACCTGGAGCGTTGACGACGTGCTTGTAGAAGTCGCGACCAGGCAGTCCACCCTGAGAGATGAAGCCGCGCTGGAAATCACGGTACTTGTGGTTGACAACCTTCTTGAGCACATCATCGTCACGCTCGCGGGCAAGGTTCTCAAGAGCCTTGACTTCGTCGGCGCTCTTCTTGAAATATTCGATGGCTTGGTCAAGTTCATCGAGGTCAAGATCAGCATCCTTAGTCTCTGCGTACTCCTCGAGGTCCTTATAGTAGGCTCGAAGCTCCTTAGCGTAGTTCTGAGTATCGAAGGGAAGAATGTCATCCGTCGCCAGGTGATACCCGAGAAGGGATAGGTATTGACCCTGAGCAGTGTGAACGTGGAAACCAGGGTCACCAAGAGTCGACATCCAGTGGTAACTATCGTAGTTGGAGTGGTAGTGCCAGATAGGATCGTTGGCACCCCCGCCGCTTCCAGTGTCAAGGGAGCTAATGCCACGATGGAAGAAAGCAGTGTAGTCAGAGCCAGAACCAAGAACTTCAATGTCGCCCTCGGTGGCCGTATGCCAAGCATCATAAAGGGATTGGTTGAAAGCTCCAAAGTTGGGGTCAACAATCTTCTTCATAGTTTCAGTAGCAAATGTGTGGAGCTCGGGAGAGGCACCGAGATTGGGTCGAGGACCGCTGACGGCAACGTCGATGTTGAGGTAGGTGACAGCAGTATCGGTGAGCCAGTTGACATGCTCCTCGACCCATTCAGTTGAGCCGATGATACCCCATTCTTCAGCGTCCCAGGATGCAAGGACGATGTTTCGCTTAGGCTTCCAGCCGGAATCAGTGAGTTTCTTGAAGGCGCGGGAAAGTTCAATGAGAATCGAAGAGCCAGAATTAGGATCTCCGTTACCGCCCTAGGCCATTAGTATCTGGTTCTCCATTGTAAAGGAAGTTCAACTTACCACCATCCATGTGTCTCTATGATTTCCAATGATGACAGTTTCATCAGCGTTAGTGCCATTGATAACACCAATCACATTATGAACTGGCTCAATTACATCGCGCGCGACGGTGCTGAGAGCTAGCTTCACACCAGGGGCAGGGCCGGAGCTGTACTCGACGTCAAGTCCACCAGTCCAGGATGTACGGTTCACCTTCTCAGCCGAAACGCCGTGGCCATTGAGAGCTTGTAGTAGAGGCAGGGCAGCCGAGTACGAGATAGGCAGGGCAGGAATCTTGGAGATCACCTCAGAGATATCAGCTCGAGGCGAATCCTTCTTCGAGGGGTATCCGGGAGTTGTAGGATCACCTGTGCGAGTAGACAGGAAGAGTGTTGAGCCCTTTTGAACTGAGCTTGGGTTTCGTGCAGGGCCGTCTGATTTTTATGTTAGCATGGTACTTTACAGTCATCCGAACAAGAACTCTCACCTGGATAAGACTCGTAGCCGTTGGCAGCAGTGATATTTCCATCATCACCAGGGTCTGTGAAGATGATAGCACCAACGGCACCGTGGTCTTGAGCATTCTTGACCTTGAGACCTCGAAATAGGCCGCCATATTTGATCAGGGCGATCTTTCCCTTCACCTCGACACCCAGTTCCACTAATCGGTCGAAGTCATCAATCGAGCCTCGACTAGCGGCCAAAGTCAGTTGGAGTCTTCTTAAAGTTACAATCGTATCTTACCCAGCGTATACATATTCAGCCGTGGCATTGCCAGTGGGTGCGTATGCCAACCAAGTCTGCTGAGAAATCTCATCCCGACCAGTAACATCATCTTCTGGAAGAACCTCCTCCTTGGTGTTTACTTGACTCGTGGTACCATTGGGGCCAGTAAAATACAAGGATGAGCTGACAGGGTATCTCAGAAAAACATGATACTCCGCAAGATGCGTGTCGAACCCACTCTCGGTCCAACGTTCGGCAGTCCATTCGGCAGCTTCTTTTCCTTGGCCAGCCAGCTTATTCTGGTGGCCATAGTAGTCAGACCACTTATCGATGGATGAATTGTCGAAGGAATTGACGAGAAGAGTTTCTTGCTCGGTCAAAACTGGAGGCCAATTATCATTGCGCTTTGTTAGAAGCTGGCGATGCGTATGTCGTTTTCCCAAGACGAGGTCACGCTGGCATGCAGACGCACCAGCAACGAAGGCTGCAATTGTCGAGAGGTGTCGAAAATGCATCGTAGGCTATTGGCAATTGCAATTCACAATAGCATCCAAAGCTTCTACCTGGGAGGGGAAACAATCGACAAGAGCTGGGCATTGCTGCATATAAATGCAGTCCTCCACGACCAAGACCATGCCTATTCTGCAGTGTCATGTTACCTTACAATAGTTCCATCAGATAGAGGACTAGGTCCTTGGTATTCCCAACAAACAGGATCCTATGTAAAGCCAAGCACGCTCTTGATTTGTCGAAGCTCTTATCAGGATCGATGAGCTTCCTTTCCTAGTCTGTAAGCTTACGATCCTGATCTCAGGATAGCAGCCTCTTATGTCGTCATATCTTGATGACACTCATTATTGTAACCATCTCGGGAAATTGGCCAATGACTGAGCTGGCTTGGCTGCTTGGCTTTACTGCGGGGATGGATCAGCGTGGTTATTCACCTGCCTGATAGGGTTTGACGACCAAACATTTTTGCGTAACGGACTTCTTGGAACGCGGGATAATAAGGTTGTGTTTGAGTAATCAAGCTTAACTTTGGTCCGTTTCTTCCCCGCTTCTACAAGGATCGGCCATGCCGAGTCATTGACGGATCATTGACAGACTTGAGCGATTCCTGGAGTTTTTTTCGGCATCAAACTGCGTAAGCTTCGAAATATTATACAACACTAATAGTGGGAGATGATTCTATGCCATGTCGTGGTTTGCGATATGCCGTGCGACCAGTAAAAGTCTTGACGACGATTCAGCATCTGAGAATGAGGATCTTTGGTGGGGTGAGCTTGAAGGCTAGCCTGTGATTGAGTTTGTCTAAGTAAGATTCAACGGCCACAATACTTAATGATATATAGTGCTATATAGTAATTTGAGAGTCCCAGAAGGAATAGTGTAGCCTGCTTTGCAAAAATGTCACTCGCGGAACTACGGTAAACAACAAAAAGCGTCGGAAGAGAGTGCCAAGGCTGATGACTCAGGGTTCAGCAAAAACAAGATCGTTTTGCACCAATAAAATTACTGGTAATAATGATGGAAATGAAAGGGCACCTGGTGTTTTTTCCTATTTTTCCTTGAAGAAAGTATCTCACAAGAGAGATAATTAGCCCACATTAAAAATGCTGGGCAATCGCTATCAATACTTTTTTTTTTAAAAAAAAAAAAGCATTGTGATCCAGAATCTCACCAGCAAGGGCCATTACCAGCTTGATACGGCAATAAGACGCAAGAGTATCCTGCAAAAATATTTTGTTGAAAACGTGTTAGAATAAACGATGAGATACGAGCCATCTTTCACGTACCTGACTTGGAATTCTAGTGTAACAGCGTATCGAAAGCTTCGACAAACCTTTACCCACCAACACTATAAAAGGACATAATCCGAGGCCATTCGGGTAGAAGGATGAGTCCTAAACAAAATGATTTGAATTGGAAGAGCTAATTGGTATAGAAAAGGGCAATTATGTTCGAACTGTTCACGCCCGGAGAAGGAAAACTGATGGTTGCGAAGCGCCCTGAGGCAGCCCACAAGAGAAAATATGTAGAAAACGAAAGGCCGAGAAAGGCTGAACATAAAACGCACTATTTACAGTTGTATGCACCTTGTTGACAAGCGGAAGGGCTTCCTATTGGATGCACTGCCTCGTTCTGTTGGTTCAGAACCAACACAGCATCTTGAACCAGCTTAACAGCAATGATTATCAGAAAATGTTAGGATCTAGAGGGAAAATATTTAGCAAATAAACCCGAATTACAAGGCAAAAAGTTCAAGTGTTATGTCGATTTCACAAATTATGTATACGAAATGCTTCGAATTTCTTCTTTCGGTCACCATTCAATTCAGGAATATCGCAGCCACTTTTGGCGACCAAGCTGTGCCTTGAAGCGCTTAAGTTAAGAGTTTTATTTCTGCATCCAGATTTTGCCTCGACCAGGGTGTTGAGACAAGGCAGACTTGGACTTGCATGCAGGCAGCGGCCTCTTTTGAATAGACGCCGTTCCCAATTCCATATTTTCTCTTCTTTTATTGCTTCATCTTGTCCTTCTGTGACTACCACCAGTGAAAAGATTTTATTCTTTGTAATATATATTTCTTCATCTACTTATCCTTACAGCTATGGATAACATAAGCGTCGCAAGCATTCCTAGGATTACGGTTCTCAGATCCAGGTTGGGGTTTGAAAATAAGACCAGCGAAAGTAAGGAATTTGTACGAGCTTATCGGAAGTTCATCAAAGAATATCGCGACCCTGATGAAAGGCCGGGGTGCTCCCTTATCAAGTGGAATGACGAAAAGGAGAGAAATTTACTTGAACTTATGGGAAATATCTTTCTGAGGAGCCACCAACAATTCTGGCCAAATCTTGGAACGGATCGTCAAAGGTGAATAATCCTCTCTCCAGAGTTTCCCGGTATACAACTAAATGCGCCTTTCGTTTTTCATTAGGATTGCTCGGCTTCTCGCACAGTTATTCCTACGTCACAATCTACAAGAACGCTCAACGAAGAAGAAACGGACATCTCGTCCAGAACGATGCAGATCACAGACTGTGGGACGAGGGTAAGAGAAGATTTATGAATGTAACTTTACATTATTGCTAACGGGTAAATGAACCAGGATGGCAGAATCTGCTTCCGCCCAAAACGAAAACGAAAACGTTGACTCGATGATGGACCTTGACGATGGAGGAGACAGTGCAGAGACGTCAGACGAGGATGACCCTTTTCAAGATCTCTCTGAATTTGTCGCGAGTCCTAATCGCGCAAATAGACAGGTAAACTAACTCTCGATCCCTATATTATTAGTCTTGCTAGTTCTATCAACAAGCACTGGAATTCGGCAAACCTGAACTAACGGAAGTAGACTTCTACAACAGAAAACCACAGCAGTGGTATGACACCACGCGAAGGCTCGACATTGACCACGGATAACCTTCACTTTGCTAGAACCTCTGTTGGACCGGCCCCGCCAGTCGCTCCACTCGCACAAATGGCCCCTCAAGACACCGCCGAGCCAGCAGTAGCAACAGCTCTAGCGATAGATTCTGAAAGATACACATCATCAGGCCGAATCTCTCGGCCGTATCGGCGCGAAAACTTCGTCGAAACGCCAAACTTTCTAGCGGAGGATTATACCCAATCCAGCCCGTCATCGAGTGATCTTGGAGCCCGGGCCAGCCCAGACCTTGGCACAGATCCGGCCCATCTTGCCTCTACCAACAACTCTCTCCAACCTCGTGCAGCCTCTGACATAGATGATGAGCAACCCCATCCATCTACAGAGAATATGACCCCTCCAAGAGACGTGAACGAGGCTAGCAGGTCCATGCCTCCACCCCCTCTACCTCAACAGACACATTCTGTCACGAGAAAGCTACGCCACAAGATAACTTACAGCGTTGAAAAGACCCCTGGCAATTTTGACAAATGGAAACGTCAAGAACTTTTCAGCAGAATGTCAATGGCAGAATTCCAAGCGGAACATAGCTTTCATGATGTAAATTATGTGAAGTTTATCATCAAGCGTCGAGGCAAAAGTTGGAATGATCTTGTCCCCAAGAATGACGATATTTCGTTCCAGGATATGAAGACACGCTTCAAAGATTTGATTGGGGATGACTTAGATGAGCTTGCAAGCAAGGGGAGTGAGAGAGACTATATTCCTTATGAAATTTGGATCACTCCAGTGAGGATGACTGAGATTGGTGAAGACTATTCTAGGCAACCCACGATTGCATTATAACGTGTACTACGGGATGTCGGGGCTTAGAGTTGAGGTTTCTTTTGGTGATCAGAGTGATCATGCTTTAGAGCGATGCGTTTCAGTGGCTTCCAATTTCCCATGATACCACCTTCCTTTGCACATGTAATCTTTCTTTATAAATTGATGGATTTTGATTCTTGCTTCAGGGTGTACTTAGCATTGGTGCCTTCATTAATATCATCTCGTGTTCTCTTAATTCACAAGAGCCTCGCTCATAGCTCATTCACTTTGACTAATTCGCGAATAGTATCGATAGACCCATGAACTGCCCCTTTCGCCATCTGCGCGCCCGTTGTTAGTTCTTGTCTCATTAAATCTCCCAATAGTGCTCACCTCAGAATACTTCTCACGTAGTTCCTTGGCATGCTCGCTGCCCGCATCAATTTCTGGGTGTCGCCATTCAAAAGCATAAGTCATGACCAAGTTGTCATCCTGATCGACACTGACAATGTTGGAGATGTTGCTTCCATCTGGTTGTATGAAATTGACCCGGCTCGGTGCAAACTCGTAGACTACCTCCTTGACAATGGTGTCGTTGTCACCCCGTGCCTCTTTATCAAATGTGACTTGTCGAGTCACTTTTGTGCCAGTCTCGGTTTCTTCTTCACTCAGAACTTCACACGCCAAGATGGGAGCAACAAATTCGTGTGCCTTGCGGACTTTGCGCTTGAGACCGTTCCATACATGGTCTTCGGTAAGGATAGGAGAGGCGCCGCTTGGGTTGATCCGGGCGCTGTAGGCCAGATTGATTACAACCATTATGGGTGCGATTTGGTGTTGTCTGAAGCTTGGCCTGATCTGCTCAGCAGTGATGTGACGAAGTAGTTTTAGGCGGACCCTTCAGGCAGATCGAGCTAAATGGCGCCTCCGCTTTGTGGATCATTGATCAGTGACGTAACGTTTCACTAGCGGTTCTCCGGATTCAGTCATCTCTCTATGCACCGCGAAGCTTATGGAGGCAATATCTGTTAAGGAATACCTAAGGTTTGTTTCTGTTTGTGGGAGATTTAGGTAAGATTTAGGTAGCAATTATGATAATTTATGCACCATAAGTTTTATGGAGCCTAAAGAGAGAAACATAACTTCCTTGTCAGGGTTTTGTGATATCTACTTTAAACTACTCTTTCTCAAAATCATCAACCTTTTCCTGATCCACTGCCTTTCCTTGAATTTCTTCTGTGGTAGTCGAGTGTCCCATTCCGAGCATGCCCTTTGTGACACGAATAAGACTCTGCCGACCCTCCCAGAGAGGAAACAACCCAACGGCAATGGAGCTGCAGAACAACCAAATAATACCAACTGTGACCCAACCAGTGAAGAAGGGCTTCGAGAAGACGTACGAGGTTCCGTACATGGGCATTGGCCAGAGGATTAGGAACGCGATGGTCATGCAGACTGTCATTGTCTTTGCGATCTTGGAAGCCCTGTTCAGTTTGGCCATATCCTCCTCGGGTGCGACGGCAAAGCTGGTCACGACGGCTGTTTCCGAATCGCCATTCGAGTCGCTTGTGTCATCGGCTTGCTTGATAGCTGCCATGGAGGCCCAGTCGTAGTTGTCAGAGCCAAACCCAAATGTGAAGACAGGGACAAACACCAAAGGACTCAAAAGTGCAACAACGTTTCCAGCAAGCATTGGGTTGTTGGAGCCCAGGTTATCAACGCTCAAAACACCATCGAACTCCTTGGCACATGTAACAGTCCAGGCGATAAGAGCACAGAAGAGGCCAAGGATGGGAGATAGAGCAGCAGCGATCCAATTCTGACGCTTCCAGAGAAGTGTCAGAGTAGCGGGAATGACAGCTGCAGAAATCATCACACCCATCCACAAATACAACCATCCCATGCTGATACCAGCGTAGTGAAGGCCAACACTGAAACTGGCCATGATTATACCGTATAACACAACAGTCGTGTGAGAGACACCGATCAGTCGGTTGCCGGAAGCTCGAGGGTTGATGTAGGTTCTGGGAGTAAGGTTAGCAGTGGCTTACGAAAGTCAACCAGGAGTCTTACTGGTAAACATCGTAGGTGAAGATGGAAGACACAGCGATGAGCTGAGCTGAAGTCGCAGAGGTAACAGCCATAAAGATCATAATCAAAGTGCATATTGCTCCAGTCTTCCCTAACAGGCCAACGGCAGCATATGGCAGAACAAGACCCGCAGAGACATCAGCAGGATCCATACGGTTTGGGTACGTAGGGAATGATGGGCTGGTCTCAAGAGCCAATGCACTCAAACCCATAGTAGTCGCACAGAGCCAAGGAATAGCAAACCAGGAGAGACCGCCAATGATGTAGCCGGGGAGCGCAGCTACGGGATGAGCGGCGATGGCTTTGTTGTAGTAGCCATTATCCATGAAGACAGTACCAAAGTTGCCGACAATATTGATAACGAAAAAGATGATACCCTCGCGGGATCGCATAGTGAGGTATGAACCTCCAGCGTTGCCCTCAACGGGGTGCGAGGCGGCAGCCTTGGTGAGCGCATCATAGACCTCGCCGGGGGATCCCAACTCAGTGCCAGTTGCGTAAGCAGTAAGCGCAAATATGAGAATGATGACGAGGATAATGACGGTATGAACATAGTCTGTCAAGAAAGTTGCCTTGATACTAATCACGAGTTAGACGTGTTTTGCACAGAGCAGAGCTAGACTTACCCTCCGAACATGGTATACAAGACGACACCCAATGGCAACAAGAAACAGGCTGCAGCAGTGTGCATGCCCGTAAGAGACGTGACAACAGCAGAACCACCAGTCAACAACATGGCCGTGACGAGAATGTTTGTGAAAAGACCGAAGCAGATATAGACGCAATGCGTGATGCGGCCATATCGAGCTCGGATGACTTCAAGGAAGGTATGGGCATTCGGGGCTCTTCTCTTCAGCTCAATGGCAATTGTAGCAAAGAGAATGATCTGCACAGTGGCACCAGAAGCATACTTGACAATTATTAGTCACATTTCACAATTGAGGTGACACTTGACTTACCCAGAAGGGCCCAGAGACACCATATCGATAAGCAACACCAGACGACTGAAGTAGAGTAGCAGCCCAAGTCCAACTGGAAACAACAGCTGAAGCTACAAGACCAGACTTGACTGTTCTACCAGCAGTGTTGAACATTTCTGAAGTTTGCTTCTCATGGTTATATCTTTTCAAAACCCATGTAGTGAAAATCATGCCCAAGGCGAAGAGAAAGCCGAGGCCAACGACGATGCCATAGCCATATGCTTGGCTCAGAGGAGGCTCAACGGTGCCAGATGAAGGACCGCCACCACCAGCCATTGTGATGTATTGCAGAATTAAAAAACACTAAGAGGCTATCACGAGGATATTTACCGTAAGTAATTTTCGCATTCATTCATCACTATATATACAACATCACCGGTTCTTTACCGTATGCAACTGAAGATAATGAACCAGTTGAATGCCGGCGGGCGTTGATAAGCAATACCCGGGATGCATGCACGATAAGTTCCCCATGGGGGGCAGTGATAAGAACGCACGGACGTAATTGGTTTACAACCCCAGCTTTGGATGCGCCCTTATCAGTTCAAGCAGTGAAACGAGGGAATAAGAAACAATTTGTTACTGGCCGGCGGCCAAGAGCCTGCAAAATGATATCTTGATAAGAAATTGTGGCTGATCATGTCCTGTGCAACTCATTATTCATTACTTGACACATCCCAAACGATGCAATTGTATATCACCAGCTATCTCACCGCGGAGGTGCAACAACAAAGCCAAGCCTTTGGAGTTCTGCAAGAACAAAATGTGTATCTTGGAGAGTTTTGGTACAAAGATTCGGATTTTCAAAATATCACAAATTCCGCCCTTGACGTACTGGTGGCAATTCAATAACTCTTATGCGTTCTTACCAACGACCTCAATACTCTGGTTGGTTGTAAAAAATCAGGAACAAGGTAAGACTTAAATAAGGCTGTCATAAAGATTAGAACAACTTCACCTAAGTTTAGGGCCTAAATGTTTAATTATTTCTGTCAATAGGTTTCTGGTATACTGATTATTTGCTGATCCGCCTGACCCCCAATCCCTGTTCAGCTCTCAACTGACAGCCTTGGCATGCATCACCGGATTCATCATAAGACGTCCTCCGTGTACCTGGAATTCCCCTGCGTCAAGACTTTTTAGGCCAACGGCTTTATTGTGGCCGTCTTCAGTCAAGTCCACTGTTCAAAGATTTAGTGGCATTCCTCATTGGTGAGCATGGTGGATTCCACGTCAAAAGCAGTAATGTAATGGATTGTCTCACATATGTGAAATGTGAATGACGAATGCGCAACTTTCTCTAGTCTGCATTTTAAGCTTAGCAATGTCACATCGGCGCCGTTATTTGATCGTTACAGATGTATAACGCTTAAAGATCAGGTCAGCTTCATAGATGACGCGGTCCTTTGGAATGCTGTCATTCCGTAAACGGCCAAAATCATCACCATGTTCAACTGGGCACTCAGCTGTTCACCACCATTTTGCAGCCCTGATTTCCCTTTGCAGAAGAGAAAATTGAGTAAATTCATCTTATTCGTGAATATTAAAGATCTCAAGATCATGAATTGATGGATCTCATCGCCTGGGGGCGACTCTCGATGCCAAGTTGAACTTTAACCAAGTGATGGCTTTACCTCTCTTGGTTTCGGAGGACAGCCATTAAACAAATCCGAGACCACTACGCTGTCTCTCCGTTATGAAGAATCCATAAACGTTGTCAGAATATCGACTATTGAATGCGTTGACAAGGGACGCAAAAATCACTAGTCGCAAACATCTGAGACATTATGATCTGGATTCATGTATTTGACAGGGCCAGGCCGTAGAAGACCATAACGATGCACCATCGCAAACAGAAGACTCAGGTAACAAAAAATACCATACATAAAACCGGGAAAGGCATTAAGCTTTCGCCCCTGGGTATTTAAAGTTAGGTTTGGCATCTATCGTCAGGGTCTGAAGGGTTGTCGATCTCACGGATTGTCATCTATCCGCAACTCAGTCCCATCAACGCCACGCATCGACGTCAGTCTCATCATCTTAGGTGACTGGATCATCAGAGAAGACTTTACTTAAGGATTATATAAACACCACAGAATCAGGATATTCTGGTCTCAACATTCATTCAACAACACTCATCAAGCTTACAACAACACACTCATACTACCACACAAGATGTATCTCTCTTCTCTTTATATCCAAACTTCCCTTCTTATTGCTTCATCCCTTCTCCATGGGGTGATTGCAGCACCCTCTTCAGGCAAGGCACTCGACGTTGACGCCGATGCCTCTGCTGGTGAAACCAATACCTTCGGCTTCCTCCCAGTGACTGTTCCTAAGGAGAAGACTGGTGCCGACAAGTATCATATTGTGAAGGCCAACATCGATGTCACGCAACTGGGCGTTGATCCTGCCAAGTGCTATTCTGACGAAGATGACGACGGTTCAGATCAATGCACTATTGACGATGACTCTTCTTCAGATGATGAGAAGCGCAGCATCTTTGCCAGACTCTTCACTCGAGCTTTAAGCTCTGATAAGCAGGAAGCTCTGCGTCTTCACAATGCTGCTCGCTCCAAGGTCAAGGTCAAGTCTTTGACCTGGGACTCGAAGCTTGAGTCTTCAGCACTCACTTGGGCCAAGAAGTTGGCCAAGTCTGGCAAGTTGACTCACTCATCCGGAAGTGAGCGCCCCAATCAGGGTGAGAACTTGGCCTATGCTTGGGCTAGCAATGGATTCAAGAACCCCATCACTGCTGGTACTCAGGGCTGGTATGTTCCCGTGTCTTTACCGCTATTTGCATAGCTAACCATGTCATCAGGTTGAACGAGAAGAAGTATTATCACGGAGAGACCATTCCCAAGGGTAACTTCTCTGACTATGGTCACTACAGTAAGCGTTCCACCTCGATTTGTCTCAAGAATTTCCACTAATGTAATTGTCAGCTCAATGTGTTTGGAAGAGTTCCACCAAGATTGGTATCGCTACCGCCAAAGACTCCAAGGGCGCTTGGTACACCGTTGCTCGATACTCTCCCCCCGGTAACATCGTTGGCCAGAAGCCTTACTAGAAAGTTCAAACACGGTTGGAATGGTGACGGAAAACGGAATAGTTGCCTGGAGCAGGTGGGGAGGATAAGATTGTCTTTTTTTGGCGAGCGCTGACCTGATACCCTCTTTGATTCAATGCCACTTGAGTCTAGTGGTACACATGTATTACTATCACATAACATTCACTTACGTGTCACGGCCTGGTACACAATAAAGCTCCTTTTATCTTACTAGTGATCACATTTCTGAGTGCATTGGTTGATTTTGTGCAGAAGTGCCAGTCAAGCATGTTCTCTCGTGAACATGGAGGAATGTCATGAAAAGGGTCCCAACAAATGGTTTGTGAGGTTGTCCATACCAGACCTCAACGCTGGCAGGGATGTCTCTCATAATATTTTCTAATTAAATTATCAATAAAACAATGCATTGTTCGTTGAAGTACGTCTCGGGCCGTCATGATGAAACGTTGACGGTCAAGAACTGATTCAGTCATTGCTTCATGGCACAACCACTTACCTACCCGGTAGCATCCTGCTGGTGGATTTTCATGGAGTATTCTCATCAATACCTTGCTTGATGTGTATACCTAGGCGACTGTTCATGGCTCCATCAATGGTAAAATTCCAGTATTGAGTAATATTTCCCTGAATAAGCATAGAAATAGGGCTCTAAGCTAAATCTCAACACGTGGTTGATGAGGGTCTAACGAAGTCAAGGTGGGGGGGAACCAGGCTAACGGTTGGAGGCCATCATCAACCAACAACGTGGATCCCAAATGCAAGCACCTGTCAAATTGGGCCTTAAAGGCTTCTATATGCTTTGTAACATGTTGCATTCATAGGCGGAGACTTGGACATTTCTCGGCCTCTTGATCTGGAGCGCGGGATGAGGCTGAAGTAAATCGCTGACAAATTAACTCCGTACTATCCGTTGAAGATCAACAGAAATGAACAAAAATCAGGAGATTTTACTGCTATGAAACCACTGCCGAACCGTTTTCACATGTGATCGGCATTGATGAGACATCCCCTGTAATTGGATCACCGACTTTTTCTATGGAAGGCTACCTGTTCTAGCCTCGGCTGAGCTGGACTCTCAGACCGTCTGTTAGTGGACTGATATCACGCAAATTGTCCAATCAGAATATTCCCAACAAAAATTCTTCTTTTCCTCATCCAGATTGACGTCGCGCTGAGAGTGACAGGGATGGTCGATAGTCTCTGCAAATTTCGGCGGTCGAAAGGCCCAGAGATTCTCATGAAAACAATGGCAAAAAAAGCATCATGAATGACCAAACGAAAAAACATAGAGTCGCTATTATAGGCACGGGACTTGCAGGTCTTAGTACTGCTTACCTTGTACAAGGCGACCAGTACCGTGTAACGCTGTTTGAGCAGGTAAGTCAGCGAGGACCTACCAATTCAGCCGCTTACGCCCTCATTTCCTCTGACCGAATCCTTTCACTAACAATGACGATTTCCGATTGTTTCAGGGAGACCGACTTTCTTTTGATTCAGCTTCCGTTACGATTAGCGATAAAAATACAAACGATGCCGAACGAATTGATCTGCCAATGCGCGCGAGCGCTGGCGGCTATTACTACAACCTGATGCGAATGTACCAACATCTGCAAATTCCTCTGCATCCGGTCCGTTTCCTTTTCGTCTTCGCAAAGGCAGCTTTCAACGCCGATGGAACAATTCCTGTCAAAGGCAGCGACAACGAGGCCTACTTCATCCACGCGTCAAACCTACACCAGACACCACCACCGTGGCCGGGCAATCGCGGTGTGATTGCACATCTTATCGAGATTCTATACTTGATTGTGTGTCAATTCTGGTTCACAATTGCCTGCTTCCTCGTCGCGCCGTTAAATTCCATCGCATCGTCCGAACACAGCGAGTCCGTCGCCGAATACCTCGATCGCATTCGTTTACCTCGAAGATATGCATCACGTTACCTTCTTCCCCTACTGAGCGGTGTATCGACGTGCACACACGAAGAGCTGCTTCGGTTCCCCGCGAGCGACATTGTCAACTACAAGAAGCTCTCGCATGGCCAGCAGCATTATGCTGTTTGCGGAGGAGTCTCGCAGGTACAGAATAGGTTGACGGAAGGACTGCAGGATGTCAAGCTCAATAGTCGCGTGGTTGAAGCTGTGCCTCAAGAGGACGGTACCGTCGTAGTACGCTGGCAGTCTACGACCGACACATCCGGTGCCATTCTAGAGCAAGTCTTTGACCGAGTTGTCCTCTCCGTCTCTCCGGATGTCGCAGGTAGAATCTTTAAACCGTTAAGGTCTACGCTGGAGAAGCTTCCGACCCGACAAGTCGAGAGCTCCGTTCTGAAGCCCGAAAGAGAAGGAATCAGTGTGGTCAACAATGACATGGCCGGCCCCGCCGCATGCATGCATCATTCAACAGCAGTCTTGCCAGCCCAGACCATGACCCTGAGAACTCTATTCCCAGACGTGGGTAGTGCTCGTACCGAGGCGCTTCATGCCATGCCCAGTGGAGTCATCGTCAGCACTTGTCCCCTACACGATGAGGCGCAGGTGGGTGCAATTAAAAAGGCAAAGTTTACTAGAACCCTTAGAAACACCGAGAGTCAGGCCCTTGTTCAAAAGCTGCTTGGCACTTCGGCAGTTAACAAGAGCGAAGATGATGAGGCCATGGCTTGGGTAAATGGTCAGGATAATGTCTGGATCAGTGGCGCTTGGTGCTGGGATGGTATGGTGCTGCTGGAAGGCTGCATCGTCTCCGCTATGAGAGTCGCTAAAGATTTTGGAGTAGCAATTCCTTGGGAACAGAAATGATTGATAGACCTGCCTACGATAATGAAATGAATAATAAGCGAACATCTCTTTTCTCCCAAGATGAAATCTAATCTAAGCATAACATTTTCCAGAACTCTAATAAAACTTTAATGCTGAAATTACGTACTGTACTGTAGTCGTTTAGCGAAGTTGTAGTTAGTGGTGCCTTGGCTTATTTACCCTTGAGTGAGTGAGTTTTCAGATGTCACCGCTGTCTTTCCCACCATCTTCACCTCAAACAGCCGTTGAGTTAGTCCACGGCGCGGTCCGCAATCGTTCCCGCTAGTTACCATGTTTTTTGATCAAGATAGTTTCGGTCTTGGCTTTGCCTGCGGCCTCGTCGCCGCCCTAGGCATCGCTGGCATCGTTGCATTCGTGGTGATGCGAATGAGCGACATCTACGGTCTCGGTCACTGGAAGCTCAACATCACAACACGACCACCATCTATGTGGATGAACGTGGGACACTGGTAAGCACATCTGCAGGGCAAATCACATTCACATTCACATTTTTTTTTAACCTTTAACCTTTTGTCGCATGTAGGAAAACTCAATCAGGCGAGCCAATCGACAAATTTCCCGATGCTTGTGCTGCTCTCCTTGAACAGGTTGTTCGTACAGCTGGCTTGTCGGATGATGGACCTTCACGGACAACCCCTCGCGGTTCTCTTGCAGTTCTGGATCTGGGGTTCGGCTGTGGTGACCAAACTTGGCAGTTGGCCAAACTTGCAAATGCCCAAGGTTGGAGGGATTTTCGCTATGTTGGTCTTACCTTGAATGAAGCCCAGGTTCAGACGTCGCGCCGCAGAATTTATCGCGAGCTCTCTGACGCGGGCGCAAATTTTAGTGGGATTGACGCCGAGTCTTTCAGTCTTTTCCGCGCTGATGCTGCAAAGCCAAAGACTTGGAGTCCCCAGGTCACCGAGGCCGTCTACTCCCTGGCCGATGAGAAATACGATGAGCGATGGCTTCTTGCTCTCGACTGTATCTACCATTTCTCACCATCCCGAAAACCCGTTCTTTCACACGCCGCCAAAACACTTGATGCCCAATACATGGCGTTTGACTTGCTCCTGAATGAAAAGGCCTCCACTACGAACATCTGGAAGGCCAGGCTCATCGGTAAAATGATGGGATGTCCACTTAAGACCTTCCTGTCGGAGACGGAGTACAGAGATCAGCTGGTGGAGTGCGGCTACGACCGTAACGAGATCATAATTAAGGAGATCACAGATGATGTCTTCAGCGGCCTTGTTAGGTTCCTCGATCGCCAAGACCAATTATTAGTGGAATACGGAGTCACGATGGGAGGCTTTAAATTAGCAGGGAGATTGTTCAACTGGTTCGACAAGACCCGCGTCGTAAGAGCCGTGGTCGTCGTCGCTCGCACCAAGAGCAAGACGGGATAGGACATGACAGGCTGTTAGATAGATAGGGTAACTGCGCCGTAATTGTGCACAATGTTACATATCCGTTGTGATGTGTCCGGAGATCTTAAAAGAAGTTTCTTTTGCCGGCTTATTCTTAATTCTTAATCCTGGTCCTATATCCGCGTGGCTGGTCCTGTCGCCTGTTTGCTCCCTGGCCCTTCTACATCCTTGATCTTCCCACCTGGCAGACTGTCTTGCGTAAACGAGACCAAGGTCCCCGCCGGGGAACCTGAACGTCGAAAAATAACGTCTTTTTGTGGAAAGGATGGTAATCTGCGTTTCACTAAACAGGCCTTGATGGTCGATGCGCGGACGGACCTTACGATCCCAGGAACCACGGCGCTGGAATCTGGACCCGCGGCCGGGCTATGAGCTGAAGTAAAACGGCCAGGGTGATTAGTTAGTGTGCTTTTTACGAGTGAGGCGAATAATACAGTAGTAGCATTGGATCGGGGACGGGCTCGACAATTGTCCAGACTCGCTTTGGCCGAACGAGACTGGGTCACTCAAAGTCAATCAACGTACGAGAGGAATCGCAGATAGAGTGGTTGCTCCAGTGCAATGCAGCAGCATTAATCATAGATAATAGCTGACTGTACTCACTAGCCTACCTATATCTCAGCTTCTAATATTCCCGTAATCTAATTAATTACCCGTTGGCTCGAGGATTGTTCTCGGCCCACGGTGCTAGATCCATAATCAGTCTTATTCCCGGGGCAGGCAATGTGATGCGATGCATCAGTAGATTATCACATTTTCTGCACTTCTCATCACGTCACTCGAAAACGGTCACGGACGTTAGAAATCGTGTTTCCCCTCTCGTTCAAGTGTGCCGATCTCAGGTCCAGCGGAAGCAAAAAGAAATATGACCATTTTTGGGTATGGAGCTTTCTTCCTTTCTTTCTAAAAACAATCCACATGGCCATCGTGCAAGCTTTCTTGTCAGGGGTATTCGACCAGGGGGGATGATTAAACCACGTATAGGAAGCGTCGATGGATTCCCGAGACAGGGCCTCAGCCTGCAATAGGAATCACACCCTCGTTTCACTTGTTTCGCACAGACTTCGATAACAAAAAAAGCAAACAACTCATCGGCCTTGGATGATTTACTTCGGCCGATAGGCCCATTTAGAAAGTGGCACCGGGACCGGGTGCGTGAAACCAACGGTTTGGTGGTGATGGTATCAGGTCCGTGGAGAACATTTCCAACAAGGCAAAAATCCTGCATCCTCAAGAGGAGGAAAAAAGGGTTTAATGTTTCGGCAATTGTTTAGAGTGTTTATAGTTTGAGTCTATTACGTCAATTTCAGGCTTCAAGAAACAGAATATACGAGAGTTTCTTTTCTGCGGGATATCCGCGATTCCGCAAGAGGCCTTTTTGATGCCATCGACCTCGCTCATCACGGCCCCAGTATCCGCTTAAGGTAGAGCCCGTTCCCTATAAGACTATCACCTGCAAGGGTATGCAAGCGAACATTAGACTATCCAACATCCAACAGGGGCATCACTCTCGCCTATGCTCGTCACGTAGCAAAAGCAACCCCACGTAGAACTGGACAGGGGGCATTGGATTCGAATCCTTCTTTTACGTTTAGACTCCCCCGATTATTGTTCATTCCTGATACTCTTTCTGTTTGTTGTTGGTTTGTAGTCTCGATTTGTTTCCTGTACCTGCATTCGACAAAACGAAACACGGGTCTAGTTCTGCGAGAGAGGAAATGTAGCCATGAAGCTAAGGCTTCGCGACAGTAAAGATGACGGACCCGTCCATACATTTGTCAACCCCTACGCCGAGTTGAACGCCGGATTATGGTCTTTGTTTGCTGGAGCGACTATTCTTTTGGGGATGCGGATATATGTCAAAATCACGAGGAGACATGGAATGTGGTATGATGATTATATCCTCATCGTATCTTGGGTAAGTCTTGCGTCTATCAGCACATCAGTGCTTCACTAACAAGACCATAGATAATCCTCCTCGCCAACAACAGTCTTATTATCTACGAATTCGGAAACGGCTATGTCCTCGAGGACTCATCAAAACAATGGGACGACAAAATGCACATACTCATCAACATCTCATCGTGCGGAACATTGATCGGCCAGGCATTGACGAAAACGGCGTTTGCGGTAACATTAATACGAATGAGCAACCAGTGGCAGAAATGGGTCCTCTGGTTCTGTATCGCCACCATGAACTCCTACATGATCGTCAAGGTCTTCTTCCAGTGGGCCAAGGTCTGTGGCAAGGAGACATACGATAACTGGTATCGATTCGATTTCTGCTTGGATCCTAAATTCAGGAATGATTTCAAGGAAGGAGGCAACGGTGAGTGGCTTTGACTGTCTTATAAGGGACCGCACTGACATGAAGCAGTTTACAACATCATTATGGATTTTGTGTTTGCGTGTTTCCCTTGGCTTATCACTCGAACACTGGAAATGAGACGCGCTGAGAAGATTGGTCTTTGCTTGACCATGAGTCTCGGAATGATGTAAGTCAAAACAACAAGGAGGAAAGGAAGCATGTCTAACAAGTGTCTAGTGTCGCTATCGTCTCTGCTATACGAGTTAGCTGGAAAGATCAAGGAAACGGCCGCGATGCCTACTACATCTGTAAGTCTATCATCTCAATATCAAAGACTGCCACTAATGACTTATAGGGCGTAACGGCATGTCACAAGTTTGGTACTCATCAGAAGTTGCTGGAACAATTATGGTGCAATGCATCCCCGTTCTTCGTCCCATCCTCCGAAATTTCCAAAGATCATATACTTCTCGCAGACTCGACTCTCAAACCGGCGACAAGAAAGGTTCCGGTTGGACATGGACACGCAGCAGCAAGCATATCTCCGCTGGACCCATGACACCAGGCCAGCCTCCCATCGCATACAACGACGTTGAACTCCGCAACATCCCCGAGGAGCAGGAACCCGTCGAGTTTGACTTTTGGGACAAGAACAGAGCGCCTTCACCGGACGATGTCGAAGTTGCGAGGAGTCCAGACACAGGGTATTCACATGAGATGAAGTTTACTCGGGATGATAGTTGGCCGCTGGGAGGCGGGAGTGAGAGTGGGAGGAGTGCTAGGAGTGTTGAGATGGCGCACGCGAACATGGGATTGGCTGTTGAGCAAGAGGTTGCGCAGCAGGGACTGTCACCACCACCGCCTCGACGGAATTAAGAGGCTCATACTTGGTTTTTACTTTGCTTTTTGTATATTAATAGGGCAGTTAGAAAGTTACCTAGACACGACGTTATGTACATATCATTTGTCTGACTTTTACTCTTGTGCCGTTAAGGAGTGATGTACAGTGTTCATAACATGTGAAATGAGCGTTGGACAAGCTTGTGACCGTTATGAACCCAAGAACCTCCACAATCATAACGTCTATGTTAAGCCTTTAACGAGGTTTCATAATCCATGCAACCATGTTGCCTTTCGGCCGAAATAGCGACAAGTGATCTGTCTCGAATACCAAAGAAGAGCCCAAGAGCTCAATCTACAAATTTCATTCTATGTATCTAGTAGTTTCCCTTATTGATCCTTTTTTTTATTCATCCTTGAACGCCTGCATGCTTCAATAATCCTGCCTATTTACAATCTAGAATGTTCTTGTGTCGACATGACGGAAGCAGTAGCCAAATATCTGATGTCAGGCAGACCTTGATCAACCCATCCAACCATGGTCTTCTCATACAACTTCTGTTGCTCCTCTGCCGAGGGAGCGGGTCTCTCAAGACCTCGGGCTAGTCTGCTCTCCTGAGTCTCAACAAGCCAAGCATCCTCGTCACTCTCATCGTTTTGAAACACATATCTCCTGGTCTCACAGTTCTTCCATCCAGTACCGCATCCTGCACAGCTGTTCTCCCAGTCGTTGCTGAAGTAGTGCATGAAACTGCCATGGGCAACCAAAGCAATGTGAATGTCCTCATCGGTGTCTTGGCTCAGAGCAATACCCTTCTCACGGAGTATCCTTCTCACTTGGCGTGCACGAGCTGCACATGCACCGGTGACAGGACTGTTTGGTCCATAGAGGTTCTTGTCATTCCATCCTTCAGGCACACGACTCAAATCAACAGGCCAGTCATTCCGTAATGTGATTTCTCGGAGAGCTTCGGGGTCTGTTCCGATATCGCAGCTGTGATCAGAGATTTCTTGGGCCTCGGGAATAGCAAGGATATCCTGTGTCTGGATGGCGTCACCAAAGATGAGACTTGTCGTATGCAGAGTTCGAATCATAGGTGATGATGCGATGAGTTTAAATTTTGACTGATCCTGAAACGAGGCCTTGCGTCGTTCCGCACATTGTTGCTCGCCAAAGGGAGTTAGCGCGGGGTCTCTGATATGGAAGAATTCTTCGCCGAGGTTGTGATAACCCTGGGCGTGTCGAACAGCGTGGATGATGATTTGGCCTGACATGTTTGCGGTTTGTGATAAGGTATGCAGAATATAATGAAATGAGAGAGGAATATTACTCCAGGGAATCCATTATTTTATAACAAGAAAATACTTGGATACCAAGTGACATAAGTTATTGCCGCCTTTTGCAAATTCTGACCCCAGTTGCTCCATAAAGGCGCGTAAGGCGTGTTAGTCTCTTGACCTGTTTCGGCAATTGACCACGAAGGATCTGCAAACGTGGGATTTCTGTTCAACGTCATAGGCCGTATCTTTCAAGGTGAGAGATTATTAAGCAAAGGTACAACGCTTCATTGTTGTACCATTTTATGTTACCGGTGTTGATTTGTAACTCTGATTACGTGAATGCCGAAGACTTCGTCCTCTTTTACGCCTCGACTGATTTGCATGTAATAGAGTTGGAAGTGAGTTTCAGGAGGACAAGTGTTTCGAACACAACTGAAAACGTTAAAGCAAGGGTCCGATCAGCATCGATAATGGAAAAACGTGCAAGGGAGATGGATGCACTTTGACAAGAAAACATAAACTTTGTTTATACAACTTTATGTACGGCATCAACCCCCGAAAACACCCCGCTTACGCCGTCTCAATTGAGAAGTTCGACAACACGTCTGACTTCCTACTGCGGGGAGAGTGCATGATGCTGGGGAAGTTGAGAAAATTCCACGTAAAAGAATCCATAACGTGGGTAATCGATTGGTAGTCAGTCATCTCGCACCAACTCAACCCAACGGGACGGCACGAGGTCTCCGATAAACGGGAAGCTATGGCCACGTCACATGCAGGCCAAGACATGATATTCATTCACAATAACATGAAGCTATCACTCATCCTTCCCAAGGCGGTCTGATGCCATCTGATATTAGCGCCCTCTCTTCTTCGCAATGCCCAGAGCTCTATGACATGCTCTTTAATCTGCGCCCAAATCGCCAACTCCGACCTCTCTTCAAAAAAGGCAAAACATTTCAACATTCGTTGCTGCATTGCGCTATCGGAAATCTCAAACGCTATAATGGCTACAGGCCAGACCATTGGACAAAAAGGTAAGGTTGTTTCCGATGGTAAAGCTTCAAGATGCGGTAATGCTTTCTCAACAAGTGGCTGCACAGCAACCATGGGCATATCTTTCATATTGCGTTTCATGTGGATTAGGGCTGCGTAGTAAAAGATGTAGCCATGGTGGTAGATCAGATCACGGTGTTCCTTCGTGATGGAAGCCTCGGGTTTGTTTGGCGCTGAAAGGTACAGTTCAACTTCGAGCCTGTCAAGCTCATCAGGTGATGGATCATTATAAGAGGTGGACTTTCTTCGCATCTCAAAACAGTTCATGGCGCGTAAACCTTCGAAGATTGGTTGAGAAATACCGAATGATGTGTACAGAAGATAAGGTTCTGACTGTTGACCAAGCTCATTGGTAAACTCCCAGTATGAAGTTTCTTGGCCGTCGAATAACAATTGGGTCTGCACCACGGTCGCCATTCCCCGAAACATCTGGTAAATGCTTGAAGCTGCTTCACTTCGATGCCAAATTTGTGGATCAATATGGTTCACCCATTCAACTGCACCGCGGAAGTGCAGCCGCCAAAAACTGGTTGGTAACGTGACGGCTTCGTTCATGATGCACACGATGACAGCTGCTAGAAGAGATACACAGCTGGGACCATCCTTGGAGCGGCGGATGTTTTGAGCTAGGTGAGTGATGGCAATGTTGTGATGTTCCAGGGCTAGATTCTCCAACGCCCGCTTGGATTCTTGACCCTCCCTCTTCTTTGCGAGATGGAAGGCCGATGCTGAGCAGATGAAATGGAACAAGGAGGTTGCGCCTGTTGACTTTTCGGAATCCGTCCGAGCTCCTTCGAGAGCAATGGGCATCATAGCGCTGCGCATAGGGTTGAGAATACCAGGTACTGGGCTCAAAGAGTCGCAGAGATGAAGTGTCCAGTGCTGTATCAACTCGCAGTGGAGGGCAGGATCGGGAAGAATGTCGAGATGACTTCTGGCTTTTGTTCCTTGGTTTCGCGGGCTCACTGGTGATGATGTCTGAGAGATGAGATCCGATACACCAGGCAATGGTAGAGAGTTGGGGCTGACATTGTTGATACTGACGGGCGTGGAGGTGATGTGCGTGTTGATCTCGTCTTGGACCGTGGGCGGTTGGTCGAAGTTTTGACTTAGTTGTAGCAAGGGTAGTTGAGGTTGGACTGTTTGGAGAGGCACATATGGGGGGCCAGTTGTCAAGCCTTGACTCAAGGGCTCATATGAATGAAAAATTCGAGTGTTTAAATGGTTGGCGAAAGACGCTTGGTTCAAGATTGATGCTTGATCCGTGAAGAAGGGAGTGTTGGTAGACTGAGCTTCCGACGGTAGATCTGAAGGTCCATCATTCACAGGAATATCACTTCGATCACTCTCATCCGGTCCATTAGAAGAAGGCGCATCTCGTTCAGAGGCAGTGTCTGCAGTAGACTCCAAGTCCCGAGACTGACGAAGTCTAGCGGCAGCCTTTCTTCTTTTGCCTTCTCTTCTTGATGTCGATTGATTCCTCACAGAAGCCCACGATAATCTTACGCCATATCCCTCACATTCAATACCAGCCTTCTGACAGCGATTACACGCCGGCTTGGCTTCGTCACATTTGACGTGCTTGGCGCGACAGGTCCAACAACCTGAGAAAGTCTTGGTTCGAGATCTGCGTGGCTGGCCTGATGCTGTCTTACCTGGTGACTGGGGGGTATCATCAGGCATTGCCGAAGGTGAGGTCAGGTCAGATCAGCTGTGTTGAATGCTTGCGACAGTTGATGAAGGGGCCAAGATTGCGATGCCAGAGCGATGGAACCAATGGTGAGATCATGCCGTGGAAATAAGCCTATTTTGGAATGGCGTGCCTTGGGACGCTTTGACCGTACGCCAGGATTGACTGATCTGCCCGCCTGAGCTACCATGGCTTGTATTTCGGTGCAGTCACGAGCCGCGATACTCATGTGGAATTTTGATGTGATACGGTATAACGGTTACGAGTAGAATAGCCCAGCTCTTTGCGCTTCCTTTTTTATCCAAGTCTTTAGGTTGGCTACCAAAGCAGTAGACTGAAATGTTTTCCGCGGCTTCATTCCGCCATGGGTCTCGAAATCTCCACGATTGCTGCATCATCAGTAAGCTGAGAATTGGATGTATCGTTTTCATTTGACCTTCGTGGCTGAAAGCTTAGCTTTTTGCCTTATTTAAGAAACTTAATAAACAGAACTCCTCAGCTATTACATGTGAAAGCGTTGAGCTGTTATCTACGTAGCTTGTTCTGACCTGGATGACAAAGGATTCATGAGGCGGAATGATCGCTGTGAGTTACCATAAAGAGTTTAACGCTTACACTGCAACTCACCAGTCCCGCCAATGCTGTCTGTTCTTGGCAGTTGAGCGCGGTGACCTTGAGACTGATGGATGTCTTCCGCCATGACCGATTTATCCGTTTATACCAAATCATACGAGCCTCAAAAAGCCATGTCTTACCTCTTCATTTATTTTCTTTATTCCTTTCCACATATTTATTGTTCTGCTCCGCTGTTCTATGGTCAATTCATACTCACCAAATATCCTTGATACCAATACTTAACCCCAGATCACCAGTTCCACTACCGGCATTACATCATGACAAGTCTAACCCAGTTGATCAGGCCACAGACACTTGGCCCTCCACTCTTTAATAATAAAGCACGAAAATTACGAAATAGTCCCGTTTCCCTCGATTGCCGTATCGATACATTTCCGATTGTTGTTCTCAATGACACCGACAACAGTGACGACTCTACTATTACAGGGTCTTTACTACTCAACATAACTGAACCCACAATCGCCGTCGACAGTCTTTTCGCAGTACTACGAGTGCATATAGTCCACAAGAAACCTTTCAGAAGAACCTGTAGGGATTGCAAACATCAAATAACAGAACTCAAACGTTGCAACTTCATCAAAAGCACGACTATACTACGCCAAAATGTTTACAAATATCCCTTTTCTTACCGGGTACCCAGCTATGTACCCCCTTCTATGAACACTTCGCTTGTTTCCGTCACATACGAGTTTGAGGCCGTAGCCTCGGTGCAACGAGTTACACAGATATCCAAGACCCCCGAGATCATTACACTAAACCGAACTCTCCCCGTTGTGCGATCAATACCTGTTTCCAGAAAACGAGAGCGTTCCAGTCGCATTTACCAGACTGCAGGAATTGAAGTCGGCTGCAGCTTCGATACAGTCATGGATCCCAGTCAGAGCAATCAAGCAACACTCACCATGGATGGGCTCAGAAGCTGCCCTGGAAATGGAGAAGATATAGCTTTCTGGCGCGTCTGTAAGGGCACCTGGATACTTGAGGAGACTGTCAGGACCATAGCTGCGGCATGTCCCCAACATGCCCACGAAGGAGAGGATGGAAAAGGTCACACGCATGAAAAGATAACTAGTCTCGGCGAACGTTCGTTCTACGATGGCTGGACTACGGACGACGATGCAGGGATGCTGAACATGGAGTTCCCTTTCTCCATCAAAAGGAAATCGACCGGATACACACAAGACACTGGCGACATCGGTGATACGTCAGTCACGCACGCATTAGTACTCGAACTACAACTCATGAAAGAGACGTATCCAAGAGGAAGATCAGATCTGTCAGTGAGAACGGGAGTAGGAAGGATACTTCGCTCTAAGCATCGGGTTGTGTTGAGTAACTATGCGAGGCCTTCGGATCGTATTGAGGAAGAGACTCTGCCCTCCTACCAAGACCTATGGCCCAGTCCCCCGATATACAAAGAGGCACATGTGGAGTGAATCAGTGGTTGATGGGAGGTTGACGATTTATAAAACTTGACTTGACTTGTAGTTTTATATTAGTTTTTTGAAAGCATAATGATACCCTGTTCTCTCTGGGGTCTGTTATATACATACAGACCAATCTAAGCGCTATCAGCAGTAAGCATGTAAGTCCAAGGCCGGTGGTTACTGCTTAGGGCTCAGGCGGGTCAGAAATTAGACCCTAAAACTTGAGGTAAAGTTATCCTAATCTTTACAGTAGCCTTACCTAATTCTTATGGACCTTACTACCTGGGGCCCTTCTCCAGCAACACCATCATTCATTCAATTAATGAGCTTTCATCGATCTGAGGCCGCGCAGGTATCCAGCATTCCCAAAACATTAATCCAAAGGAGTATCAAACTATCTACTCCCACTTGAATATTTCCCCGCCTCATAACTTGCCTTGCGCGCACATGGGATCCCTGTCGATTTCCAAAACCCCCAATCAAGCCTATTAATTGTGGGTAAGTTACAAGCGCCGCCAAGCCAATTCACCAGTAGGCAGCACTGGCATCAAATTCAGTGATTCACGCTTCTACATACTTCTTTTCTATAAATCAGGCAAGATTCAAAATGTCTCTTGAACGGCGCAAATCTACAGGAGGGAAGCCACCTAGAAAGATACTCGCCCGCGAACATCGCCAATACGGATTCAAAGATCATGCCGGTCGCCCCTACGACATCGTCAGTGACTACGGAGGCGGCCTCAATGCGACCATCTTCAAGCTCAGCATCCAATTGTACTGCCTGGGTGAACCCAAATATTCAAGGAACGAGATAGGACATGATTTGATGAACTCGGATGCTATCACGGGATGGGGTAATGCACGCAACCATTGGCCGCGTATTGACGTATACACTGGCTTTGATACAGTGGAAGAATGCATAGAGCATCATCGTCGAGAAAAGGCATTTCGAAAGGAAGCCCTGGAGAAAATGAAACGGGATGCAGTGGTGGGCCTGTCGGAGGAAGAGGCTGAAGAGAAGCTAGCCTCTGAGATTGCAGGAAAGGAACCTCTTCCGCACATCGTCCCATCATGGTGTCTATCCTCAAGGTTTGCTGAACAAAGATCAATGTCAGGAGGCCGCTATAAGAGCTGGATCTTGGTGATTCCCAAAGATCGGAACTCATGGGACGATGTCCTTGAGAAAGGCCTTCTCCAGGCCAGCTTCGACCTTGACGTTTCACCCACCATGTGTATCGACGAATGGGACAACTTCGAAGAGTCTGAGCTAGGAAATGATGGCTGGGTTCTTGTGGGCCATAACGGTATGGATAAACTAAAACCAGTCAAAATTCTCAATCTTTGCGTTAGAGAGGAAAATGGTCAGGAACAGACTCCGGGAACTGACATGAGGCTCTTCCATGTATGGGTTGATGCGACGGGGGAGCTTCAGGATTGCTGTTATAAGCCCTATGGTTGCGAAGATTGTGATGATAACAGCCCGCACGACTGGTGCGAACAAGAGAGGAGTGAGCATTACTACAATGAGGATGGACAGTGCATCGCTTGTCGAAAGGAAGAAGAGTACCGACGCCGAAGCAAGAGGATTGCTGGACAGGAACAACAGCCAAGCCATGAGGTCTAGAAGGAACGGTATTATGTAACGGGGATTCAGTAAGTCGAGTTGGATTGCGGCGTATGCTTACTATCATCGATCGATCGAATAATCGTGGCAAGTCGCCTTGCTTAGTGAGCCGATATTCGCTGCACGCGCGCTTATTTCCCAGATTGGTAGTATGAAATAGAAACAGAAGGCTTTAGAATTACTTTACAGAATAATTTTATAGGCCATGTCTTTCGGACTTCGGCAGCTTTCATATACCGGTGCATGTAACACCCGCGCGCCAGACCTCTATTAGATGACGTCAGCAATGCTGACACTGAGCGATACATATAAGATGTCTACTGATGACTTTGCAAAAATACTCTTTACTCATCTCGATAAACTCAAACTCAAGATGGCGGCTCCCCAATATGAATTCATCAGGCTGGACACCAAGCCAAGCGCTCAGCTTAGCTACAGCTTTACTGCGCCTACAGGAACTACCCCTACCAACCCAACTCTAATTGTCTTCGTCAACGGTCTCGGTGCCCCTCAGGTCGGATGGGTTGGAACAATGAAAAAGCTCAAGGAGCTTTCTCCTCAAGGCCTTCCACCAATCTTGACCTTTGATCGTTTCGGACAAGGTCAAACTACCGATCGTGACCCCAACGACGAAGGGGCTGCTGATCCAGCGCATGCCCATGACTGCATGGCTGTTGTTAAAGATATTCGCCAGCTCATTACCCAAGTATTGAAGGATAAGATGGGTATCAGTGACCCAGACAGTGCTAAGCTCGTTCTGGTTGCCAACTCAATCGGATGTGCTTTGAGTCGCCTCTACGCAGGTCAATATCCCGGCACCGTTACGGGAATCATGTTTCTCGACAGTGTCTTGACTGATACGGACTTCATCTCAGTCTTCCCCGACCCAGACGCTGAAGGCTTTGATCCCAAGAGTCTTCCAACTGGCGTCACTGCCGAGGACTTACGTACCGCTCGAGCAGAGACAGGCAAGCGCTTCCATCCCAGTGTCGGTTCCAGAGAAGGCCTCAGCCGAAAGAATCTTACCCAGCTTCTCGGCCACTCCGATTCGCCGGCCCTTCCTGAAGTCGATGGTAAAAACCCCCATGTCACTGTTTTGGGCCACGACTTTGACTCATTCGCCAATATTACGGGCAAAGACTTCGGGATTCCAACTGAGGCTGTTCAAGCGTATATGAATCCTTACTGGCACCATTATAATGAAGGCCTTGCAAAGCTCGCGAGCTCAGAGAAGAGTGAAGGACCCATTCAGGTATCGAATGCGGGCCACTTTATTCAGGTTGACAATCCTGACTTTGTAGCTACGAAGCTACATGAGATGTTGCAGAAGTTGGCAAAGGAATGAGGGAATCCTCTATTCAAGTCTTCAAATAGTCATACAATCTAGGGGTGTATACAAGATGTCGAGTCTAATTCTCATGCGTAAATGCATACTTGCTCTTTTCCCGTATCTTGTGTCCATAGAAGAACAGCACGTAAGGAATTGCCGCTAATAACACCGCGAAGCAAGCCATGATAGTCAAGGTATAGTGCGTGCCCATGTTTTCATAGAACGGTATACCGACCACTGTCATTCCTCCAGCAATAATGTAGCGGGTCAGCGACACAAAAGTCAACGCTGATGCTGAGTAGATCTCATAAGAGTCAATGATGTACATGTAAACGCAGATGAAGACCCCTGTCACACCATAGCCAAACATGACAACCGCGAAAATGGCTGACCAGATGCTGATGCTGGCGTAGTTGGTCCATCCGAGCCAAAAGAGCGAAACTGGGATAGCTGCGGCTGCTCCAAGCATCGCGTACCAGAGACGTACCTCGGGCTTGAAGTGGCCATCCGCTTGGTTTTTAATGGCTCGGAGAGTCTTGCGGTATACGAATGGGACGAAAAAGAAGTTGATTTGTGTACCGAGGAACATGGCGACGAAAATGATGTTGGCGAGTCCTTGATCAAGCCCGTACGTCTTTTCGAAGATATATGGCCAACCAACAAGAAAGGTAAAGAGAACAATGTATAGAACACTGAGATATAGTGACATAGCGATGATGATAGGTTCTGTCAGCATCAAGAATGGCCGGGTCATGCTAATCTTCAGTCTGCTGAAGAGACTTGCACCATCAATCTCATGCTGACACTTGAAGCGATCGTCACCGGTGATTCGGCGGTAATGGGCAGCCTTCCATTGCAACAAGAGAGGTCCATATGTCTCTGGCATGAAGAGAAGAACGAGAACAAGAAGTAGCCCGGATGCGATGAGCATTGTCCACTCAGTCCAGCGCCAGCTCAGTGCATTTGACGGCCCAATGTAAGCACCCATAACAGCGCCCAGCATAGGTCCACCAAAGCCAGCAACAGCATATAGGGGGAAACTCCAGGTCTTTTCTAGGCTGTTGAACATGTCTGCAATGGAACCCCCGGAGCATACTAGCGGTGTTGATCCTGCACAACCAGCGAGGAAGCGAAAGACGATTTGGGCGCCGAAGTTAGGAGCCAGGGCAGATGCCATTATCCAGATCATGAAAATTGCGATTGAGACGGTGTAAACTGCGTTGCGGCCAAAGGTTTCGGAGAATGGACCTGCTATTAGAGATCCAAGTCCCATTCCTACCAAGTAGAGGCCTGATAATGTTAGCTTTTATTGGGAGTCGATAGATTAAAAGACATACCTGTTGCTAAAGACTCAGCAACTTCGCTGACCCCAAGTGACTTTGAAGCTTGCGGAAGAACTGTTGCATCTATACCGGATGCCATTCCGACAAACAGAGCAACCATGGAGATCTGCAAGGTAACTCCGATCCTTCTTCCAGTTGTCCAGTTGCGAGGATCAAGAGGATCATCTGGGCCCTCCCAGCTCACCACAAAGACTTTTCCTTGGTGACCATGTGCGTTGTTGTGATCTTGTACTCGAATTCCTGTAAGGACTTGGCCTAGGGCAACGCCTCCAGACATGCATTGCCTGATTGTCGCGGCTGTTACAGTCCGTTGAACTGGCATGTCTAACATTTCATCAGGAGAATCCACCTCACCGATAGGTGGCAGTCTATCTTTCGCATTGTCGTCAACTCTTTTGTCTAGAGAGTTCTGATTTCCTGGTCTTGCAGCCTCAACATCACGGTTGGGGCTGGGTGTTATATTTTGTCTCGCCTTGTCGATATCTCTGTCGATTTGTGCTTGGGCAGCAGCGCCAGCTCTTCGATACTGTAGTAGAGATTGCATTGTCTTACGAAAAGCTATCTCACCAAGATATCACATAGAATTATCTAGTCAATTGAGAGAGGCAAGCTTTTAATTTTTTATATTTTCTTTAGCGAAATGCGTCATAGAAACAGCGGGCCGAATGATTTCTAAGGAATTCCCACATTTATAATCTCTATCACCGAGATATCATATAAGCTTTTTATCGGCGTCTGACAAATTGCCGATGTTTATCAACGTTGGAATCATTTGTTACCAATGATAAAATCGTGATAAGAAGAAATGGAGTCTTCGCGAGGACCTTCCCGAGATGAGATCCGGGGGTAGGTCGGAAATACGAGTGATCTGACGGGTCCCGTTTTCTTTGTTTTCTCGGTGAGTAATTAACAGAAACCGAACCCGAACCCGTCGGTCGCCCCTCAGTTTGGGATCTTCGAAATGGTCGACGATAGCCGAGGTTGTATCAACGTTAGGAGAATTGCCACCGATATTACCGAGTTTCTAATTTCCGGTGACCGATACAAGGGTCAATTGTATTTGGTTTTGAAAGCTTCTGTTGCCTTGGCATAGAACCTTGATGATGTTCATATTGCTACAGAACCAACAAGGTTGGTTGAGGAACTTCATGCCTGGATAGGAGGCGGCGTCAAACACCAGCGGGCGTTCTCACGCTACCCTTGCACATAAACATGATGCTATCCAAAAGAACATTGCCCCTTGAGACCCGACGAGTTGGTAACTGAGAAGAGAAAAGGGAAAATAACAACTTGGACCAACTTGTCCGGGGTACGACTCCATTTATCATGAAGTTCTGTTCTCAGCTGTTTAAATTAATTTTGGACAAGCCACCCCGGAAAGTCTTGGACGTTTCAACTCCAGCCAAATCGGAATTTAAGTCAACACAGACCACTTTAAACTGTAAGGCACAGCCTCTCCTATTTCCAACTATGGAATAATTGAGTCAGTTCAAAACAATAATTCCCTGTCGCATGAGTCCAACTTCTTCAACGGCACAGCGCGTAGATAAACCAAGCCACCCGGTGTCAGGATTTGCTACGGGCCAACGGGTTGGTTGGCTGTTAGGGAGTAAAACCCTATGGATGAAGGATGCAGACTAAACAAAAGACAAGGGTTTCCACGCGAAGGATTCTGCATTCAGACACTCACACACACAGACTCGACATTAGCCGAGAATCAGAAGACAAGAACGGTGGATAAATGCAAATCCGTTCGTGCCACCACTTTTATGTCGACCAACAGTGGCTTGAGACGCACATTAGCTACCCGGCTCAATTACCATTTTGGCTTCCCCTGCTGATTTAGTGGTTCAATCAGCAACTTGGCAGGCGACCCTCCCTTTCAACGAATTTATCTTCATCTGGTCTTTCACTTCGCTTCTGCGGTGTGGAACCGAGGGCTCCCTGCCCACCCAGCTGAATTGATGGTGCGGGAGATAGCATTAAATACTGAAACATTATCAACCTATAATTCCATGCGAAATGCTCAGCATATTATGTCACTTCCCCCAATTATTCCCCAAAATGGCGGAGCAATCAGTCCACTCTGGGGTGTCCCCTCCTCGCTAACGTGATCACCAACCCTCAGATCGGCCTACCCCGGAATCCCTCCACGGGGTAATAACATTCTGACATTTCAGCTCGGTCTAGTTAATACCAAGCTGTGCCCCCCGTGTTTTTCTTTTTCACTTCACTGCAGGGTTCCCCAACTTGACATGTTGAATACGACGATCGAATCTTCAACATGATCGACCCGGTATACTACGAGCTGAGCTGGTCGATCCTCAGCACGATCGGGATAGCCAATGTTTTGTTTGGGCTTATGGTCGCTGGTATCACGAGCTTTGGTCCTGTTTCTATTGTTCCCATTGTCACTTCAGCCGCTGGCGCTATAGCCAACGGACTTTGCTATTATGCCTTTTACGATGAGACGAACTCGACTACTACGAAGGCAGTAGCGTCTGTATTTGCCGACGTTCTCTGGCTGGTAGATAACCTGCCTATTCTCTGATATTGCTTCATTTGCTAATTTTGCTCTACTGTAGATACAAGAAGCTGGCCTGTCGTTCTACAGTTATATCATCCTAAGCCGCGTCCTGCGTGGTCGCCAATGGATTACCTTCGCCACTTTATATTGGTCCATGATCATCTCTGTCTCGGCACTCCGCGTCGTCATCGCTGCAATCCGAGCTCGACGAATATTGAATAGCGTCGACACTGACCAAAAGCTGATCAACCATCTACACATGGGCTATTTCATCCTCATCGCCCTAATAGAATGTCTCAGCTCCTTCTTCCTCCTCCGGGTCTTCGGGCAAGCCAAATCGACATCTCTAAGCGCCGCCATCAAGGCTGGACTTTTCCGATACCTGATGCGAAGTACTGAGGTTCGACTTGCACTTCTTGCGGTGTTGGGTGTCATGCGAGCCATTACATACTCTTTCCAAAACGCCGAACAAAGTGCAACAAATCTCGCATCGCAGATTGATCGGTTTGCCTATTCTATGGAATGCATGTTTCCAGTAATGATGATGTAGGCTCAGCCCACCTCTTTAAATACTAACATACTAACAGACTGTAGTATCGATATCCTGGCTTCCAAAGTCGTCTTCCACAACCAAGTCTACGGGTCTTCAGGACAAAGTCGTAACAATCCATGTGGATATCCAAACCGACAATTCCCAACTGGTCGTGGTGGCGATATCATGCTCACTACACAGCAAGGAGAGAATATCGTCGAAGTCCGAGGAGGAGAACCAATAGGAGACAGGACAAGCTCACAAGAGCGGATCATTAGTCGCAGGGAACACAGAAACCCTTCATCTGATATTGATCTTGATGAGATGGACACAAGAAAACTCGGAATTAGTAAGACAGTCGAGTTTGAGGTGCGCAGCTCAGGAGAGCCTTGATGCCTTGATACTAGGTTGTGTATAATAGTTAACTGCTGGTCTATAACTTAATTGTATGTATCATGATCATGAGTATTGTTGCCTTTCCCAGTTGAAGTGCTCAACAACCGTTAGGTGGCACAGACTGTAGGCCTCCCACTTGGTTCCATTCAATATACCAGACCAAGTCCCATTAATAAGATCTCTAAGTTCTGTATTGGTATGAGACAGCTCTTTCCAAAGCTTGTTCATGACTCTGGTATCTCACTCTTCACAAGATCGTACCAGAGTCTCAAAACCCATAATGCTGCCATCGCGTCTCTGACCTCTTGTTGTAGCGGAATTTGGATAGCCAACATGTTTGCTTTGTCTTTTCCTGACTCATAAGCAACCACCTGCCCGTTGGCATCTATCCACTGATAATGTCCGCCTTTCAACATGGGCTTGATGTCAAACAGTTTCTGTTGAGTTTCGCGATTGAACAGTTGAACGTCCGCGGCTGACTTATCAGCATTTAGCATTGCTTTGAACGTATTTTCTTCTAAAGATGTCTCAGATATGACGAGTTCCATATTTCCCATTGTTCCAGATGAGGCAGCGGTAAGATAGCCAGCCGGTGTATCAGCTTGACGAGGCATAAAGAGTGGATTCGGGAGGTAAAACAAGTCTTGGGTGAGACGCCTTATTCTTTGGTCGGGACCATCAGGCTGTGTTGTCTTAATAACCTCGACATTCTCGAAAATTATGCTGCAGCGCTTTTGGACTACGCAGGCGATATCGCGACTTAGTTGGTAGAGCGGTGTTGATGGTGATTGATCAGATGTTATGATCTGACCAGAGAATAAGAGAGTGGCGGGGCACAAGGCTTCAATAGAGGGTGGTGGATTATCTTGAGTGGTCGAGTTCATGTTGGTTGTCAGTTCAGTCCAGTGACAGATAAAGTCCAAGTTGATGATAAAATTGATGAGATTGCTTCATTGGTTATTGCCTCATTTGGGGAATGTTACACGTGACATGTCTCGGTGGAGTTGATAAACGAATTTATCCGGCATGGCATTTTTATTGTACTTTCACACACATATATATATATTTATATCTGTTT
>JAALXK010000353.1:0-14272 GCA_012977745.1 Fusarium anguioides | reverse complement strand
AGACACTATTTGCAAAGTATCCAGCTCCGGTAAGCAAAGGCTGCGTAGCAATAACACCTGGGGGATAGGGGTAGGAAATGCTTTCAAACCCAGATTAACTTACCATGTCAAGATCTGGGGTTTGGGCTGTACCCGTACGTGCATGTAGACACCTTGAAGAAGAGTTAGTGCACTAACTGCAAAACGAAGCCCTTCCGCGTCGTCGGGTCCGTATTAACAAGATCCCCACCCGGATCGGCGATTAACCCACCCTTTGATGTCTTTCGTCCGGGGCGCGCCCTCTAAAGCCTCTAAAGCCGCGGATATAGTCCACTGTATGTATCAGTACCACCACTCTATAAGCAGGAAAGACCAGGTCAGCCATACGGTATTGGAGTTCTGCTTAGTAGTGACTTGGGACTTTGGCATCTGCCCTAAACCCGTCCATGAAATCGGAGATTTGAAAGCATGACAAAACAGGTGAGAGACACGCCCTTTGTCGCAAGGTAGTCAACAAGTTCCAGTACAGTCGCCCTACACGCCCCCCGGCTTAAATGGACGGCTTTGGTGGGATAGGATGATGCTGGATCTCGTTATCCGCTAAGTTGACCTCCATGTTTAATAAATACCTTGGTTATCCTGTCCTATCCTGCCCTGGCCCTCGTGTGTTTACTCTATCATTTCTTCTAACTAGGAGTGACTAAGTTCTTCTTTTTGTATCTCACTAGTAATAACTCTTATCGATATTCGACAATTAAACTCAGGTACAGCTCAACCCATCAATTATTAAACCTCGCCTTCGGGTTTCGGGGATTGCGCGACACCTCAAGCATCCACAAACCGCTTACACAAGCCAGGCCAGGCCAGGCCGACCAAGGGGACCATATATTAGTTGCCGCCTCCCGCCTTCAATCCGATCGATACCCGCGAGCAATAGCGTTGTATATACAAACTCAATCACCTTTTCAACTGTAGAGCTGCAATCATTCCAATCAATCGACGAGCACTCAGATGATATCATAAGTGACCGACAAATCTCAAACCATTCAACTAGCGACACCCGGCAGCCACAGAGCGTCGGTACAATACAACACTCGTGTCACCAACAACACTTAGACGAAATTAAATCATGGCGACCGAAACCGATACTCTATCCTTCTCATTGCCCACGAGCACCGCGCCCACCGACGTATCTGAGTCGACATGCATCCCTCACACGACTCCCTTTTACCCAGAGCCCTCGGTATCTCCACCACAGCACAAACCGGCCGAGTGGGATACCAGAATACCACCACTTCAGGAGCATGCCGCACATACGCAGCAATCCGGGTCAGGAAGCGGCTGCTTCAATGATGGAGGTCTTTTATACAGAGTTCAAGCCGAGCGCGAATGTCGAGAGGGACCTGGAAAGTGAGTATCAAGAAAATAAACAGCGCTTTATAATTTGATGTTAGTCGTCGAGTTGCTGACTATGGTTTGGCAATTCTTAGAACAGTTGAAGAGGCTTGCCAACGCTCTCTCAACCACTTTCCCTGCCCAGGACTCGCCTTTCCGATGCCGGCTCTCGATTTTGACTTTCGAATTGCCGTCCGTCTAAACCAAGAGGCAGTCCACGTTGATTCTGGCAACACCAAGGAGATTACCACTGTAGCTGCCGGTGTATGGTCCGGATCTTTTGGCCACGGCCGCGTCATTGTGCGTTTCCCTATTGATAACCCCAACCTCTGATAGATTCTGCACTTTTATCCAATCCGTGACTGACTGAGGAGGATTTTATGTATGGTTTATAGGCAGGCGGATATGATCTTGGCCAGGCACGCGGTTTTAGACCCATGAGGCTTGTTGAGGGTGCATTTGTCATCCAAACGAGTGATGAACAGCCAGCGCTGTAAGTGTTCTGATTCTGAAAGCTACTTTATTGGAGACTAATCAATTCTCTAGCCTTGAAATGCGCACGCGAGGTTCTCTCTCGGGACCTGCAGATGTCCTCGATACTCTATTAAGCCCTCGGGCCCCCAAGGATATTGACCCACGTCGCTACGGATTTCGCATGTTCGCGACTTTCAAGACTTCCGACAAGCGATATGCAGAAATTGTCAACTGTGGATTGTGGGTGGCCAGTGGTGCCTGGCGTGGCGAGCATTTGGTAATCGAGTAAGTCCCTTGACTCATAGTCTCCATCTTACAAGGACGTGCCTAATCACGAGACGCAGTGCCTACCGTGTTACATAAACTCCCCATCACAAGCAAGCGAAAGACCCGAATGACTTGAAAAATCGGCATATTATTTTAGCATTTGCATAAGGGATCCTGACTCGAAAGCGGATTTCTCGGCGCACCACAGGAGTTGGATTTTGATAACCGCGTCATATTTGGCCAGCGGGCAATAGGAGGGAATGGACGGATTGGATGGTGCATTGAGCGGCGTAGACATGTCGAGATTTCCTCATCTCTTCTTCTTTTCTTAATTCTTCTTTGGGTATAGCGATGAACTGAATGTCCTGCCTATTCCACATAACGTTGAATTTAGCGTTAAGTTAATGTGCTATCTCCAATCTTTTGTATGCAGTTCCATCCATGGTAGGTATTGACCTTGTCCCTTAACCAGAATCCTCGCTCGGGCAATGATACGCCGACTTTATTTTAAGAAGCGTGTCTCGGGAACATTATCATCGAGCAAGCATCCTCCTCTGGCGGGTATTTTGGGTCAACACCTTCAATGCTGGTCAAACCACTCACACCAAACTTCCACCGGCCATTAGGACGTTGTCCAAATGTCAGACGGTTTCTGGGTTGATCTGATTGATTGATAATCGTTGTGTCTCGAGCTGACCCAGTCCATCCGGATCGGCGGCCCCCAAGGGCCTTAACTCCTCACGCATCGGAGTCAACCCAGATCTTGATACTGTAAGATTGGCTTGCTTTGTGTGGCCAAACCACAATCCGTGCATTCCGACTCGGACTCCGTGGGCTTTGTTCTGATGGCAAAGTGTCAGCAAAACACGAAACACGATGCCAACATGGGATTCGCATATACAAAGTAACGTACGTTGTAGATCTAATGCGACCCAGTCTTACTGCCGCGTCCCTATATTCTTATCGCCGTGCGTGCGGAAGCTATCTCACTTGAGTTTAATGCGAATTTCCAGGCAGCTCAGCTTTCTCAGACGACTCTCATCCTCCTCGTCTCCATCGGCCACTACATCGTCCACGGTGCCGACGGTACCTGTTGTGACCTCCACCTCACAGTCTCCCTCTTGCTCAAACCAGCCCGCAATTGCGAGGGTCTTCTCGATAGCTTTCCCCGTACCAGTGACTGTCACAACAGCGCTATCCGCATCTCCATTGTCGGCTTGCTTGAGCGCCTCGATACGCGAGTGAACCGACGCGTACTTCGATGCTGCATTAGTGGTTTTGAGCGAGGAATCTAGCTGTTTACGGGCTCGTTTGACCACAGCCATGAAGGGCGTCTTAGAAGACACGTAGATAATTCGAGACTTGGAAGATGCTGGAGGCTGGCGCCTAGTTAAGGGACGCTTCTCAATACGGGCGCCTGAGTAGTATTAGTCACTGACCTTCAAATTGTTGAGGGAAAGATACCTTCTGAGATGGCAGGCAGCTTATTGAAAGTACCATGTACTTTGCCTGGGGCCTTGGAAGCCTCAGCTGAAGCCATCGTGCTGTCTTATGAGATTCGGCTGCCTGATATTGATCGGCAATAAATTGAAGGACTCTTTCAGGATTTCGAAGGCAGAAATGAGAGAAAGTCATATGCTTCAAAAGTCCCAAACGTCCCTTGTTGTTTTTCTTGTTGTTTTGGATGTTGTGGGTATGAGTTGCAATAATCAGATGAAGAATGAAGTCTCTTAAAAGTGAAAGTTTCCCGAGATACGTTCACCCCACTACCGCGATAGTTGGGTTAGCAATGGCAACAAGACAACGCACTTGATGAAATTCTTTATTTTGTGAGAGTATGTTGAATGAGAGAACTCGTTTGTTCAATAGAGAGTACAGTAGTTACATGATTCCTACCATCATGGTTAGATGGTCAAGCAGATTTAAGATTGAGCTGGATGCGCCACACCGATGTGGCGCAGCTACCTTGCACCCTTACAGTAATGTCCCTAGCGGCCCGCTACAGACGTCACCTCCAAGCTCCCGTCTAAGCTCATGAGACTCGTCCATCTCCAACTCGCTCCTGATCCCCGTCACTCCACAAACGACATCTCATCATCGTCGCTATCTCTTCTCATGGCTGCCTACAGTACATCCTGCGCATTATTCCTCGACTAGGTGCCCACTCATTATGTCCATTGCAATCTGGCCTCCCATCTCCCGCGACGAGCTCAAACTTAAAGCCTCTGAAACCCAGGTACGAGGCCGTAAATCGAGAAGAGTCAACTCAGAATATCATGCTGATCTACTTTGACAAGGCGCGCGAACTCGATTGGATTGTCCACGAAACCCTTGAGACCTGTCGCGATCTCAAACATGGCCTTGAGGACTGTTATGCGCTCCTCGCGCCTATCGATCCGGGCAGCACACTGGTTATGAGCACGCCGCGCAACGAAAAAGTAAAGGGCACACTCACGCGTGTCGGTACTCGTATTGTTAAAGGTGTAAGGTTATCTCTTAAGCTCATGTTCCCCCACATGCAGCTTCAGCCTCGTTCTGCAAGCTGACGTCTTTTGATGCCAGACTATACATCTCCAGCTCCGAACGATACCCCCACAGACGCTGGCCCTATCGCATTCCGATGCTATCCATATCCAGGGCCTTGATGCTCTCCATGGACACCTGAATCAATCTATTGATCTCCTCACCATCACTCTGTCCAAGCCACAGGACGCTCGCTCCCTCGCTTCAACTCTCAGCATACTCGCCGACTCTCTCTCCGATTCGTCAGCTATTCTCAAAGGACCCCCTTTGACAGACTCGGATCCTTCATGGCAAATGAGCTCATGTCCACCAAGTCAGTTTGTTCCATCGATCGGGCCCAATCTCAGCTTCTATCTCGGCTTACAGGAGAGTTGCATAATTCTGTGGTTGCGAGCTCTCGAACCTGTCCATGCTCATGTGCATTTTGGCACCAAGCTTGGTCTTGCCTTTGGAACTGTCCGCCGATTGGAGCATGACGAAATGGACGCTGTTTTCCGGTATAACACACAGGGGTCCAACATTGGCGGCTCGAAGCGGGGCAGTGCCCGCCATACCCCGGAGCCAGGATCATCGGCTGCAGACATAGATAGTAACGATATTCAGGAAGTGTATGTCCGGGAAAAGGTACGCGTCGAAAGCGCAGATCCAAGCCTGATATCCATTCAATCCAAGCTTAGCTACCTCAGTCACATGCTTGGCCAAGCACGGAGGAATATTGCTGAGGTCCTAAGTGTGGACTCTTAGCAGTGAGGGGAAAGGCCATGTGAGCAGCTTTGCATGTAAATTGATTGGATACCCTGGCGTTATTGGAGAGTGACTGTCATTGGACGGGCTTTCGCGGTCATATGTTTGTTTTGACTTTATAGGCGTTTAATTTAATTAATGGTACTATTCATGATCACATTGTGAATGGTATCTTGTTTGTGTTCCGCTGAATTTGTAGATATGTAGATAATACATCTGTACATGCAATCCATAACCCACATCGCTCCTCTGCTCGATCCGCAAAAGCTCTTGACATAAAAAATGGACTATGCTGTAAAAACTCAAGAAAAACCTCTAATCTCGTACAGGAGTTAGGTCCAAGGTACTCAGGCCCAGAAAATCGTGATCCGGCGTTTATCGAACAGGAGACCAGGGCATGGGGACAAGAATTCTTGACTTCATGCTCTGAATAAGAGGCACTGTCTTGTGAACCGTGTCGCTCCAACCTTCAACTTGCCAGCTCTGCTCACGACGGCCGCGGCGCTCTTCAAGGTTGGCGAACTGCCATAGATGATGGACTGTGTTAAGGTCACCAATCTGGACGAACCAAGCACCAACGCCCTCCATAACCTCACGGCGAGCCTTGAGACCTCGTCGCCAATGTGTCTCCCACTCTAGCAAGTTGCCAGGGTGAAGTGTATAAGAGCGCAGCTCAAAAATACCGCCCAGCGATCGTGGAGGGGTTGTCGGCCAGAAAGAGAACTCTTGCATGAGGGAGACGTTCTTGGAGTTGATCAAGCCCTTGAGCTTGTTGTCAAAGTCGGCAAATTCGGGGTGGTGAGTGATTGAGTGCCGGGATTGGTGATAACCCTCGTACTTTTGGTATTCCCAGATGTGGACTATTGCCAGAGTCAGCAACAGAAGGCTTGATTGAAGGAAGCAAATACATACCGAAAGTGTCGCAGTCGCCAACTTCTGTCCTCCAGCTTCCGACCAAGTTCACTTTGTTCTCGGGGGCGTTGGCCATCTTAGGGTACCACTTACCCACAAGATCAACATACTCGTCAACCTTCTCGGGCTTGACCTCGTGGAGAACGATCGAATGGACGTACTTGCCACGGGCAAGAACTTGACTGAAACTAGCTTCAAGTTGAGCGTCGAGCTCGCGACCTTCCTTAGTACCGTAAATGAGGTTTGTCAAAGGGCCTGCCTTGCGGGCAGGCTCAGACTCCTTAACCTCTTCGGAGCGTCCTACATGGTCATTCTGTGAGCCCTCGGACGACTTGGAGAATGGAACGTTAGCAGGCTGCGGGTGAGAGGGCAACGAACTGGCTTCTCGCTTCTTCTGTGTCTCTACCAGATGATCGCGGAACTCCTTCTGCTTCTGACTGAATTTATCGACCTCGGCGTGTGTAGGGTTGACATCTCCCAGCGAAGGCGTGCGGCCACTGAGGGCGGCAGTCGAGCTCAAAGCTCGCACACCAGCACGAGGGGTGACGGCGGCGGCGCGTGCAAACTGGCGACTGAGCATTTTTGGTGTTTGAAGCTTAGAGCTTGGATTGCGGTGAGGAATGGAGATGCAAAGTCTCTAAGATGACGGGGCGTAATTCGTGTTGAATAAAGCTGACACGCGCGGGGAGAATGCGGGCGATCTTCCAGATGACAACGTTTAACGTCAACGTTGGGGGTCGTGTGGTTGTAGATCTGGAGGGATCGAGAGAGACAGGGGAGATGCTGGAAAGAGAAAATACACCGACAGGAGCAGAAGCAGAAGGTCAGATGCGGCACGACTTGTGGCAATCTTGAGGGCACAGCAGAAGCGGGAAGGCAGGCGTTAAGCGTCAAGGTGGTATCAAAGCACCTCTGGGTTTGAGATTGCCCTGGCACTGGCAAACACAAGGAGGAGGGCTAAGCAGGTGGACGATTGGGCAGCTGAGAGTTGGAGGGACGGAACGGCTTGCGGTTACACGCCCAGGATGGCAGGAATGTATAATTCACCCCGCACTTTCTGGGTGAGTTTTGGTTGTATTAAACGTTGAGTATGACGAGTAGAAACTCAATGAGATTTTTAAAGAGAAACAAGGGCAAAATAGGCTGATTTGATTGAGGGAATTGGAAGTGATGAGATCAGTAGGTTTATAGTACGTACACTCCCTTCTTAAAGCTGGAGCTTGGGGAGCTTGCCATGATGTCACCCTGATCTTGGGCGTCACGTGTTAAAGCTTAGCGCGCCAAAGATTGCGGGGTTCGGTTGGGCCTGCTGTTCCTCAGGTTTGGCTCAGGTACGTACCGATCTGACTCAGCCAGCTCAATTGCCAGAATCTCTGCCTAGTATCTCAGGCAGATAGAGAACTATCCGGGCTCGGCTTCGGCAGAACCCGCTCGGAGCTTTGTCGTTCGGAAAAAGGCTCGTTCTGTAGCAATCTCAATCTCCAAGCGATACGATACACTCGTTGAGTCCATCAAACCAATCTGAACCTACCTCCTGCGATATCCACGAAATCCGTCATCATGTCTTGGCTCGGTGTTCAACCCCTCAAGAAGTTCAACGCTCCCTTCTGTACGTTCAATTGCGACTTGTCCGGCTACGCCATCGCGAACGTGTCCCACTGACTTCTTCCAATAGTGAAGCCTTACTGGCCCTTCTTCGCTGCCGGTACGTGAAATTGCGCAGCTCGTCCGACGATACGATTCTCTTCGAACATTTCCCAGCGCGCCCTTCTTCGATTGATGTGTCGATGAGTTTTGAACAACAATTGATTCATGATATAGGTGTTGTCATCGCCTACGGCGTCAACTCCGCCCAGACCGCAATGATGAACAGTACGAACCCTATAGAATGAGAAAAGAACGACAACTGATCAGATGTAATAGCTGCCGAGTGGAAGAACGATCCCCGCAACCCTAACGCCAAGTCTGGAGGCCACTAAGTTTGATGGAAAGGAAATGGGATTTCGTCCAAGCCGGCACACATAATCGATCCGCTCGAATGCGAGGCCTAGGTTCACGAGGTGGAATTGTATCATAGAATCGCAAAAGGGGCTTTATTGACCTATTCAACGATCATACGGACAGTGTTCTCGGAAACATCTCTGGGTCACCAACTCTCGAATTCCGGACACCCGATTAAGAGACATGGACTGAAGTCTGGCCTGGTTTACGTGATATGTGAAGAACCCTTGACTCACTCCGAAATCTACCATCATGCTCCGTGGTTTATATCTATTTTTGTGCAAGGAAGATAAAGTTTGGCCTAATACTTACCGCGACATACTAGCTATCAAGCTCATGTGGATGTAGCAGTCCATCATCATAGCTACATGAACTCTTAGGTTCCTATACCGGTTTTGTGAATGGTTATTTCTCGTCTTTGAGTTATCCGATACTCCAGCTCTGAGTACTGATCAATATCCCTTGGTTGACCTCGGGGGGACATAAGACATCAGACGCAGGAGGTAATGTGGGGCCAATGTATGTTAAGGAATGCCTAAAGTTATGTATAAGTTGAGGTAGGATTTAGGTAGTTCTTATATTTATACGCCCTAGAGATATAGACTTATGTCTGATGTTTTGTGTCCTCCCCTCGGTTGCATCCTCTAAATTCAACACATGAGTACAGTGACATCATGAACCTCAAATCTGGAGTCAATGTGTGGCCATAGATTTTGATAAACAACTCAAGGTACAGATGCATGAAGATATCAACTTTCCAAAGGTTCCTAGTCATAGTCCCTGGGTCGTGAATATGGTTGTGGTGGGGATGAAGTACCGTCAGGTTAACCAACGGCCCGACGTCCTTTGAGATTTCTTGCACTGACAAATCACAGCTAACTTTGGCACTCCACGCCTCGACTCATACGGCGTACAACATTCTTATCAACACCGATTTAAGTCCGCCTAGGTATACTTCGCCTTCTCCTTATAGATGCGTCTGCTCTTTGGCATCTTTTCTGCCGCTAGATCGACCAGAACTACAAAAAGAAGCACCTGCGCCTCATCGTCATTTCGCTTTACTTCATACAAAGGTCATCCATTCACCATGGCCGCCACAACAGCACCCAAGCCCAACAGCAATGGAGGAAAGAAGGAGGTCAAGATACTCATGCTTCACGGTGAGTTTTCGGATTTATATGTGAAGAAATGGATGGATCTTCACAGCTCCCCCTCCACATATCCTAGAAAACCCATACACATCGAATAGTTCACTCACTGACCCTCCACAGGCTTCACTCAATCAGGCGCTCTCTTCCGTGCCAAGACCCGTGCTTTAGAGAAGACACTCGTTAAACTCCTCAATCCCATCTCACTTGTACCTGTCTTCCTCTACGCCACTGGCCCCAACCGGCTCAGCCCAGAGGATATCCCGGGTTATCAACCGCCTGAAGAGCCTCAGCCCGAGGACTACCAACCCGATACCTGGGCCTGGTTCCGTAAGGATGAAGCCACAGGTAACTACCGTCTTTTGGACGAAGGCATGGCGACCATTGGACAGACTATCCGCGAAGCAGAGGGCATCGATGGCGTGTGCGGTTTCAGTCAAGGCGGTGCCATGGCTGCTCTGGTTACGGCCGCCCTTGAACAGGAACGTGCTCTACCAGAAGGCAAGGAGGGAGATTGGGCGAGGGGATTGAGAGAAGCAAACTCGGGAAACCCTCTCAAGTTCGTTATTAGTTACTCCGGTTTCTGGGCAACCCCCGACTCGCTCCAATTCTGCTATGATCCCAAGATCAAGACCCCTTCACTGCACTTTCTCGGTAGCCTTGACACAGTGGTCGACGAGAGCCGAAGCCGAGCTCTCTCAGATCATTGCCAAGATCCTCTTGTGCTTGTCCATCCGGGAGGACACCACGTGCCCGTATCCAAGCAATGGGCAGCGCCGCTGGCTGGCTTCATCAAGGAGCATAGTCAGGATAAGGAAGTCAAAGCAGAGCTGTAATGGTGAGTTACGTCCACGGACAATCCTTCGATGTAGAAGATTTTTTTTCTCGGAGTATTAGTCAAAGCCTCTTGAGGATAGATATAGACTACGACACATAAATGAATAGACAGACTCGATGAAGTGCACCAAATGGCATGTCACATATCCTCATCCTGAGGATTGTCTAACCTGTATCATTACAGACCACCCAAATCATGAATTATGAACCGCTCTATCCTCTACCCCATAATCTTATTTCGCAGGCTGGATCCGTGCCATCATCTCTTCCTTGGTGATGAGATGATCAATTCTCTCCAATAGACCCAAAAGGCTCTTCATGTTGTGGCTCCACTCGTTGAGGACATCGTCAGCATCTCTAGGCTTGGCGAAGCTGACAATTCGTGCAGGTCGGTCGATCTTGGCATAGACAGTCTTGGAAGTTACAAGCTCGCTAATGTACTTCTCGGTCTCGTCCTCGGTTAAATCAAGTAGTTGAGTGAGGCGGCTCATCTGGATGCGAGTGTAGTACTTGGCAATAACTCGGACGTTATGCTCAATCACTCGCTTTCGCAGATCTTGCCATCGCTGGTGGGCCTTGTCGTCCGAAGATTGACCAGGCTGCACATCGAAGACGTCGGTACTGCAGAGGTGAGGGCCAAATCTCTTAGCAATCTCTGGCCATCGCATCAACTCGTGAACAGTAAAGAGTCGCAGAAGCTCTGCCTCAGCTGGGACTTCTGAGTTGCGGGCGTCTTTGTGGATTCGGTGGAGGAGGTCGTGCTGTTCGTTGTCGTAAGGAGCTAGGATGACAAAGTAAATAATGCGTTGCAGGACCTGTGGCAAAATATCAGTAACCTAGATTAGCAGACGAGGAGAGTAAACATACAGGTCGGAGCTTGGCTGAGTCCTCCTCGACTGCTTCTGTGTCCAAAACCTGTCGGTAGTGTTTGCAGACATCGAGGTACTTTTCCTCGTGCTTGGCTAAGATGATCTGCTGCTCGTAGTATCGCAGCTTCAGATCAGTTGTGTCGTCCTCCTTCTCCTCAGGAACCTCCTCTCCTCGAGCCTTCTTCTTCTCTCGCTCCTTCTGCTCCTTCTCTAGCTGTTCGGCGGTCTTCTTGGGCTTGCGGGAAAGGTAGCGGGTGCTGATCTTGCGACCAAGAATAGCAGCCTGTGTCCAGTCTCCACTCTCAATGCATAGCTCAACCTGAGCCAGAATAAACTCAGTCTTTTCTCGTCGGTCCATAGAACCAAAGGTCTCGACTTGCAGCTCGCAAAGAATCTCGGTCGCGGACTTCAGATCACCCTGCTTCTTCTTAATGTCGGAGAGGATCTTGGTGACGCGAGCTCGTTCGACTTCAACAAAAATCTTGCCCTCTGTCACTGTTCGCAGGGTCTCGATGACTGAAAGCTTAGTCTTGAGGTCGGGAGTGTCGTCGAGGAAGCCCATGACGGTTTGGACCATCTTTGTAATAGCCTGCTTGAGCTGGCTGTGTTTCTTGGACATGACCAAGGTTTGATCGTTCAACAAGCTCCAGTCGCCTGCATTTTTGCATAGTGTGACGATTGCGATCAAAACTCGTGATGTGGACGCAAGATCGGAGGCCTGGTACTGGGTTAGCAGAGAAGGAGGGCGAAAGCAGGAATGAGTACTTGTCGAGTTTGCTTCTCGAGCGCAGCAAGCTTCTCAATGGCACCCTGGAGGTTGTTCGACTATATACAACGTCAGTATGAGCTTGATTGAAGGACAGAAAGCTCAAACACCTACCGCAGCCAGCTTCTCAGCTTCGGGGAGCTGCTCGTCGACCTCCTTCGAGAAGTCCTTCTCAGGCTTCAAAACTCCGTCAGACATGATGGCGGTGATCACTTTATGCTTCCCTCAAAATGTGTATTTATCAGCAAAAGCGTATGTTGAAGGATTCGTGGACGGAGTTTGGTAATATGTGGTATTGATGCGATGTGTTAAAGGTCGTGGGGCGTGTTTGGTTTAGTCCAAGCTGGTCGATTCAGTGACGAGGCTCACGCAAGAGGCTCCTGCCTGTCCCAAGGTCCCCACCTCAAACAGGGCGACCGGGCTTTAGTGGGACCGATTCCGGAATATTCGTCATTGAGTTCTATATCACGTGATCTCTACTAAGACAACCTCAGCCTACCCTAGCAGTTATAATGAGTTATCCTCTACAACTTGTACGCACCTATGCTTTCTCGAGTTTTTGATTCAAGACTTGTGTAATGGTGAATTTGAAGCTTTAGCTGTCAATCGAGAAGATTATCCAGAAGTTTCAAAGTTATTAAACTTGCTGGCCTGTATGTTGCCCAGTTTTTGTACGGCTACTGGCGTTAGCTTTATCAAACAACGATGAATCGAGAAGAATTGAGCAAAGTCATAATATTCAGGAAGAACAGGAAGAGAACCAAACTCTTATGTATCGGCTATCGTTCATAAAATTAAAAGACGCTTTTGCTGAGACTGCAAGGGCTGTTTGAAGAAGTTTCTTCGTGAATAACTCAGTATGAGGGCATCCAAAACTCTCACAACGGTCGTGAGAAATCAGAGAGTAGGTCATGTTAGACAAAACAGAAGGTTGTTCTATCTAGAGGCTATCGCGGCAAAAGATTGGCCGCAAATGACAGTCAGAACTAACGAAGGAACATGTTTGATTTTTATGTATGCGTTAAGTCCTAAAAATACTCTAAATTTGACAAGTACCTAGTTTCCAATCGTGGACCTCACTGTCCTGGAGTTAAGCTTGCGAACTCTCTGGTTGGGACAGACATGGCTCAGGGGTACAAAAGCTACCCTGGACAACGATGTTTACTAGCAACAAAGTCGTTGGGCACCATAGCACTCTAGAATCATTTGTACGGGAATCTCCTAATTTATCTATAAATAGTTTTCAAATATCACAGTTACTATCCGGGAAGCTAAGCTTTTTTAACTCTTCTGTTTATCATTGACAACTGACACTTACTTAAGGGAAAGCAAGTCGAGATTGTTTTGAAAACTAGGTGTATTATTCAAAGAGTGTATATCATTGTATAGTACCTAATGGAAGGAACTGCAGACCCTTCGTACCTTTACGAGAGGGTTTCAAGAAGTGTGTCTATGTAATCTACGACATATTATGCATATGGTTATGGAACCCCTCCAGTTTCTAATAAATTCCCGCAATGGCGAAACTGATGAATTTCATAGTAATTTATTATTGTGCTAGCTTCTCTATCAGAAGGAACGTACACACCTTTATCTGTTTCTTACCTCTTTGGTCACACTACCCTCACTCATTTTTATCACTGACGCCCTCAAAGCGGATAAAACTACCATCCAAATGTATATCACGTTTCAACAGGCATACTTTATACTACGATCAGAGATCTTGGTTCTTTGACATCTTCGCTGCTTATTTATCCTCAAGATCTTGCCAAGCGTGTTGAAAGTAATTGAAAGGTTAAAATTGAGGCCCATCGCAAGTAAGAAGTTTGCTATCTTCAATCAAGGCATCCCTTAATTACAGACAAAATCTGCCAGGAAAGAGGCGACTCGCTCGTTTCTGCACCCCATAAAGTATGCATAACGATAATCGGAGTTCATCTGACATCCAGCACTCTAGATACTTGTCCTAGTCTATAATCTCATTTAACTTCTAGATAAGAAGTGAATGCCACTGTTTCCTCGCTTATCCGCTGCTTAGATCAAGTAGCAATAGACGGACCCACAATGAAGCCAGAATGGCAATTCAAGCGTTGATGGATATTGAACAAGATCATATAGCTCGGAAATTTGATACCAGTCTCGGTATTCTATGTGCATGAGCAATGAGAGAGAGGACATGAATGCTAACCTTAGCTAAAGTAATGTACAGTTTTTAATAAGATGTTTATTATTTATTTTATAAGGAACTTCTATAAATAACTATCTACTAGATAAAAGCCTTAAATTAGTTACTTTTCGTATAGCTTTAGGCTGTATATATACTGGCTTTAAAGAAAAGTAAAAATAAAGGCTAGTAA
>JAALXK010000352.1:0-19669 GCA_012977745.1 Fusarium anguioides | reverse complement strand
GTATATGCCCACTTACAGATACTTGGATCTGTGTGACTCTTTATGCGAGTCTCGAGGTACCTTCGTTTAATGCTATGTCATCTGGCTGATATGACAAACTGCGCCTCAAAGTGTCTCCGACTTACTCTTCCCTTCTGACGTCGCCGCCTTCACAACCAGCTCAGAGCAGATCGTGTCCTTTTTCTGCATTTTTATCTAAGTTTGAAGGCTCACCTTACAGTTTTAGCTTCAAATTTTCTTAGAGGGTCTTTTTTATTTATCAAGCAGCCGATAGATTTGCAAACTATTTCGATCGTCCGCACCACCAACAACAAACCCAACCTTCTCGTCTCCAGCAGGCCTGTGCGACAATAGAAAACAAACATCAGCGAACTGCCCGAACTGCAACCCGAGCTGAACAAATCTTGTCGCTTGTCTTTAGTTTCTTATACTCCTTAGTACATTTTCTGTTCCTTTTTTCTTCTTTTTTTCTCTCTCGATAGAGTATCATGATTTCTTGTTGCTCAAACACATAGAGACGCATCATGGGCGAGTCGTTTGACATCCAGAATCTCCTACAGACGGGATACTTCACAACTTCTCGGGCGAAGAGTCCGAAGCCGTATGTGCACCAAAGCTTTACTTAACAACTAACTATTTACTTACATTTGAAAATAGTCCATCGTCGTCGCAGTTCGATGATCGCCCTTCCTCTCAACCTCCACCGTCGCAACAGCCACCGTATCAACTGCCTTACTATCCTTTAATACCGCGACCACAGTCCGCCGCTCCAGCACGAGTACCAAAAGTCAGGCCACCTCCTCCGTCTGTTGAAGATGAGGAAATTTCTTTGAGGCGGGAGTACAGGGCTCGCATATCCAAGTATCAGGAAGAAGAGCCGCCGTCTCGTGGAGATGTTGAACAGAACCCTATGATTATGGAAGTTCACGAGTATAACCCAGAACGACGCTTTGTCATTCTGACAGCATCATCAAGTGGTTCTGAGGGCGGTGAAACGGAGAAGAGGAGCGGAGCTGACAGGAGAAATGACGCTGAGAGACCGGAGAGACGGACTGAAAGAGACCGGAGAAATGAACCGAGTAGCAGGACTGAGCCAGAACGAAGATCTGAACCAAAATCTCCACGGGTTGAGCGATTCGACAGAACCCAAAAGAATGAGCGAGTTGAACGACAAGACAGGCCATCGAACGACTCTTACACAGACACAAGATCTGGCCGTAAATATGACACTAACCTGAAGGTCGACCCGCCAACAAACAGGGAACGCAGTCGACCACCCTTGGAGAAACGACGCAGCAGACAGGATTTACCTCGACTCGAAACTGAATTCAGAGAAGATCAGCTGCCTGAGAAGTACCGTAATCGACCTTCCGCCTCCGCTAGCAGCCGCAATGATCAACCGCCTGTTCGGCCTCCGAAGATTCCTCTTGACCCCCAGCTTGCACCAGAAGTCATAAAAAATAGTGCCAGTGGGCGTGATCAAGCGTACTATGGACAGTCTCAGAGTGCCGCTCGCAGGTCCCCTACTCGACCCGGTTATGTCTCGAGTGTTCCGAGCGAGCGAAGATATGACAGTGGTCACTCACGCAACGCTTCGACTGCTTCTAACTTTCACCGTACAAGTACTGAGCCAGAGAACTCGGGACGTCCTGTTTCAAAAGAGCGAGCGGGAGAAACCTCTGCTCGCCCCCTCTCAAAAGAAAGAGTTGATGAGAAACCCACCCGCCCTCTTTCAAAAGAAAGGGTCGGAGCTGAGCCTCCTTACAGGGGTGAATACGTGCCAAAGAGCATCAAGAAAGAAAGGTCTCCTTCTTATGGGAGAACTGATCGTGAGGATTTTGGAAGATCTTCAACGTATCCTTCTCGTGAGCCTGTGCGAGAGTCGACGGTTCGGCGTGATGAACGGCGCGACGAACGTCGCGATGAGCGTGGTGATGATAGTCGCTCCGGTGACGATCATCCAAAGGGTCCACGGGAGCTTCATCCGAGGCGTAAGAAGTCCGTCGTGCTGCAGGATGAACGGGACTCTCAGCCAAAACTCGAGAAAGTCGACGCACCAAGTGGCCCAAGGTTGAGACCTCGAGGGCCGGCAATACCTATTCCAGTACCTATCCCTATTAGCTCAACTGCCCCAGACGACTTCACCCAAAACATCCGACCTGCGTCGACTTTCCCGGTTACCAAAGACGAACATGTTCTTCCAGAGAGACCCAAAAATGAGCTTCCATACCCAGTGGACGACGACCCATCAGTTGACCCCTTTGACTTGCGTGGCAAGACGGAAAGAATTGGCAGGCCACGATCTCAATATGAACCAGATCCAAGGATTTCGATGCCCGAGATGCCAACTCCTATTGCCATTGGCCCTGAAACACCACTAGAGGCCAGGTCTGCATCGGTTGTTCCATCAGTGGTTCGCCCTCCACCCTCTGCACAATCATGGCAGCCTCCGACATTCGATCCGAATCGAGACGGTGTTCGCCTGGAGAAGCCAGTAGGATCCGTTCGGCGTCATTCAGAACATCAAGAAGCGACAGGTGCCCCTACATTCCCTGAATGCCGGCGCAAGCATCCCGTCGCGGGTTTGGTGGACTGGCTCACACTACCCCGCACTGACTTCAATATTTGTCCTGACTGTTACGGTGCTGTCTTTTCCAAGACCGAGTACCGGAAGCCATTTCAACCGATGCTTCGCCCCTCCGCTCAAGCGATCGCATGCGACTTTGGTGTTGGACCATGGTATCGCATTGCTTGGCTTCTCACCTTGAAGAATGAACTGCCGGATCTGTGGCTCTTTCATGAAGTTGCCAGAGCCATTGCTGCCGCTCAAAGTATCCCATGCCCTGGCGATAGAGTCACCACACGTAATTGGCTGACGCTTTGGAACCCTAATACCCGACAACCTGTCTACGATTTTACCATATGTCCCCAATGTGCTAAGATCATACTGGCGCTGTTTCCCAATCTGAAGGAGGGATTCATTCCCATAGATTCTCGTTCAGAACCTACCCGGGGACTTTGCGCTATGCGCTTCAAGCCGAAAAGGAAGCGCTTCGTTATGTATTTCGACGCTATGGAGACGACATCGGATCAAGCTCGCCTTGAACAAGAAGAGCCTGATTTCAGTACTCTTGCACAAGAAATCGAAAAGATGGCCGCAGTCAGTGAGTGCCAAGAGGATAAACCTATCACCAACGGATACTGGCATACCATGCAGTACCTACGACAGTTCTCGGTCTGTGGTGAATGTTTCGATGAGGTTGTCAGGCCATTGATCAAGGACGATAACGTTATCGCTCGCAACTTCTATATGAAGGCACAAAAACTGCCACTTGCAACCTGCCAGCTCTACTCGAATCGAATGAGAGAGATTTTCAAAAAGGCATGTCGATGGAACGATCCCAAGTATCTAGAGGCCAAGGTGCTTGAGAGGATGGATGTCGAGGCCATGATCCATGAAAAGCTGGCCAAGTTGGATAGGTCCAAACATGAAGATGAGGAATGGGTTGAAGAGCAAGTTGATAAGTATATTCAAGAATGGAAGAGGTGGGAATAATGGGACATGAAATGATGGATATGATTGGGTAGGAAGGATATCTGCATCTCGGAGTACTTGGGCGGGCATAACGATGATATGTACTTATGCTACGACAAAGCGACTTTCATGAGCCATGATGAGAATGATATGAACACTATAGTCTATTTGTCAAAACATTGCAGTTAGTAAATTCAATATTTATCTACTTTGCTTATTAGTGGTAGTCTAGTTGGTCATTTCGGTGTTACTGGTAGCCCACCGTTTTCCAACCCCCACATTGGATGGCAGGAGTGCAGACAAGTGCAGCTAACACTGTCTAAACCGTGCAAATGCAAATTCGCTAGCTTATGTGATAAGTGGGGTAAACTTAGGGCCTCTCCGCCCACCAAAATTGAACAGAACCCGCAAAATATCCTGGGTGAAATTTCGTGAGCCTTGCAACCTCCCTCTCTATCACCAATTTCGACGCCGCACGACCCGAGGTAAGACTTCAACATTAGCCGTTGCAATTGCTCTGGTCCTTCTTTATACTGACTCAAGCATCATTGCAGGTCCAAGTCTCAACCTTCACAATGGCTTCGCGACCTACCGTCTCTATCATCGGCAAAGATGGTGCTCCCACTGGAGCTACCCACGCCATTCCCGCCGTTTTCACCAGCCCGATCCGACCGGACATTGTCCAACAGGTTCACACCGGTATCGCTAAGAACAAGCGACAGCCTTACTCCGTGAGCGAGAAGGCTGGTCACCAGACCTCTGCTGAGTCTTGGGGAACTGGTTAGTACACGATATTCTTTTTTTGAGATTTATGGTTCTGGAGGGGAAATTTTCTGTGGGCGGGGAAGAAAAGGTGGCAGATGGACGGTGATATGGGGGAAAACTCGGCGGAAACACCGCGACGACGAGAACAAGAAGCTAACCACATCATCAACAGGTCGTGCCGTCGCCCGTATTCCCCGTGTCTCTGGTGGTGGTACTCACCGTGCTGGTCAGGCCGCTTTCGGTAACATGTGTCGTTCCGGTCGCATGTTCGCCCCTACCAAGATCTGGCGAAAGTGGCACGTCAAGGTCAACCAGGGCCAGAAGTAAGTTGATTCTGCCAATGGATATCGAAATTTGCAACTGACAAAAACCTAGGCGATATGCCGTTGTCTCTGCTCTGGCTGCCTCCGCTGCCGTTCCTCTGCTCCAGGCCCGTGGCCACCAGGTCAACTCTGTCCCCGAGGTTCCCCTGGTCGTTGACTCCGCTATCTTCGAGGCTGCCGCCATTGCCAAGACCTCTGCTGCTCTCGGTCTCCTGAAGGCTGTTGGCGCTGGTGCCGATATTGAGAAGGTTAAGAACTCCAAGAAGCTCCGTGCTGGTAAGGGCAAGCTCCGTGGCCGCCGCCACCGCCAGCGACGTGGCCCTCTGGTCATCTACGACCCCGAGACCGACGGCAAGGAGCTCGTCACTGCTTTCCGCAACATCACTGGTGTCGAGACTTCTCCCGTCACTGCTCTCAACCTCCTCCAGCTCGCCCCTGGTGGTCACCTCGGCCGTTTCATCGTCTGGACCTCCGCTGCCTTCAAGGCTCTTGACGAGATCTACGGTTCCACCACCGAGGCCTCCGCCCACAAGCGTGACTTCCTCCTCCCCTCCAACGTTGTCTCTCAGGCCGATCTTACTCGTCTGATCAACAGCTCTGAAATCCAGAGCTCTCTCAACGCTCCTAAGGGCGAGGCTGTCACCCGCCGATCTGCTGTCCAGAAGAAGAACCCTCTCAAGAACAAGCAGGTTATGCTTCGCCTGAACCCCTACGCCTCCGTGTTCGCTCAGGAGGCTCAGAAGAAGCAGAACTAAAAAATTTCTCGACTTGCTGGGTGTGCAGCGGGTTAAGACGGAACTAAATGACGGGTCTTGCATGGTTTGATATCGAGGCGTAATGGCTTCTTTGAAGGTTGAGCTCTTAAAAATGAATCAGAGATTTGATATGAATTACAGCCTGACTCGGTATTGGTTCCTTAACTTGATGATTAATTGCCGTAACCGTGAGGATCAGATCCCTAAGTGCTTCGATTTTGATGATGTGATGGTCGTCGTGTCTGTCGTGGATTGATTGAGATCAACAGCAGTTAAGTCATTCCAGCTCACTTTGGTCTGGTGCAGGACTCCCATTGTTATCCAAATAGAGATTGGCCTGTTCCCCAATTGGTTTCTTAAATGATTCTTAGTCGATTCTCTTCGTTCTCGTCCTTGTTCAACGAATTCTGCTTCTATATTTCTTGTATCAGATAGCACGCCTATTCCACACTTATATCCAACAAGATTGCTTGTTCCCAGAATCTGCATGTTATCGTAGAATGCTCTGGTATTACTTGGTATGTGGTCTAGCCTTTGTTGAGAAATGATGCAGTAAGGCCCTATCAGAGATAAAGGCCTCAAGAGTTGTTGCAGTTTCAGTAGCTGTGATGGCCGGAGTTGTAGCATTAGTTGGGGATGGGCCATTGCCAGAACTTTACTCAGCTCACTTCAGATGCTGTTCAAGATGTTCTCAAACCACGGCTGGGGGGACGCAGAAAGGAATAATAGTTAACATGAAACTATAAGACAAAAAAGAATGGATGTTCTCCCCCCTCTTCGAGTGCTCTTGGCGTTTTCTTACGTATCTCTAATTGACTCTTATAACAATAAGAGAAACCAGTTCCTTTCCCAGCGTTGAGCTGTCTAATCATCCAGCGTAGGGAGGACTTTGAATCGCAAAGACATAAACACATGGAATGCCGAATAATATCTAGTATTCTTTCTGACTTATTCATAGATCGTCCTTCTCTTTTCCTCCCCTGCGCTGGCCATGAGGTTCATAGTAAAATCCGATCTCCTCCAAAGTCTTCGCTTTGCAGCCCAATTGCTCAAATCTGGCCTTGGCGTCAAGGAAGACGCTGCGCTGCCATATGAGCTCTTCGTTCCAATATGGTGGCTCTTTGCCTGTTGGCTTGGCCATCATGACCCAATCATGCAACTCATTGATGTATTGGCCATCTTCGCTGGGGCCAAACACATGCAACACATCGCCCTTTTGTTTCTCAAGTGTCTGGCTCCATGACTCCATAGTTTCTTGGGTTGGAAGCTCAATACTGTTTGACCATACGGCTGCAAAAACAGCTGCTTGGCTCTCGCACAAAGGCCAAGGAGCTACTTTCATGTTGAGGCCAGGGAAGACAAGAGTAGGGTGTTGGATGTTGAAAATATGTTGGTATAGCCCGTGTACACCGCGACCAGTAGTAATGAGCTTGTGGCTTAGATCCTGGAGGAACGGAAAGCCGAAGAGAAACCCGGTGCAAAATACAACAGCATCAACATCCGTTTCAACTCGTCCATCCTTGAAGCGAATACCCTTCTCCTCGACTAGGAACTCTTCGACCTCAGCGGTTTCTTCGCACCCGGAGTGGGCTAGTCGATCTGGGCGTGTAGGATGCCGCACAGACAAGATGACAGGCCTTCTGCACTCTTTGTTGATCTGCAGGGCGATATCGAGACCTGAGGGACCGTTGCCAATCACGACCACCTTTCCGTTTTTAAACGGGTAGGGAGTGCGGTATTGTTTAGAGTGCGTGATTACTCCGGGATATGTCTCATTGAACTCCTCCATGTTCCTCATACTAGGTACAAAAGGCGTGGAGTAATGGCCGTTTGCGACGACAACAGCATCAAAGACACTCGTTGTAATGTCGTCGCCGTTGATTGTCGATTGTGTTTCTACCTCCCACTTATCCCGACCATCTTGTGGCTTCAGAGCTACCCTCTTGACACGCTGGCAGAAATGAATTAAAGATTTGACATCCTCAGCATACTTGATTAGATAGTCTTCGATCATGGGCCTTCCTGGAAACAACTTAGAGTCTTCTGGAAAGGCTTGGTCGGAAAATTGCATGACTTCTTTCGGGATGTTGGCGTACAGATTTTCGTACATTGGCGAAGTGAATATCGGTGCCGACGTCAGATTCCATCGAACGGGATTATCAGCAGGATAATAAGGATCTTCTTGTGGTATGGGACAAGTTCCTGGGGCGAGTCCATAGTACCGCCAGATACCTCCCACATGCTCCTGTTGCTCAAAAATGGTAATATCCTGAAACCCCTGTGCAATGAGGTATTTCGCAGAAGCGAGTCCAGACGGGCCAGCACCGATGATTGCGATTCTGTTCACGTCGAAAGACGTCGGCGGAGTCAGAGAGCCCATTGCAGAGTGCCTGTTGTGTGAACAAGAGTAACAAAAGGCAGCTTCTTGTCTCAGAGACGGTTTGATTATTTACAGTCGTGACTTCGTGAAGCAGGTAGAAGGAATCAATAAATCAGATTCTTCTCATGTATGGGAACACTCGTTTATCCTCCTTTACCTTTCTCTTCCATGGAGTCACGCCTAAATCTTAGTGGGGAGCGGAACTATTTCGACTTTGTCCCGACTCTTTTTACTACTTCTGTTAAGTCATACATAATACCTACCTAGTTGCGGTAAGTTCCTATTGGAGGTTCTGGACGGTGGTCGGCCCCAGAGCCGCATCAGAGTAGCCGACTTGGACAAAGTTGGAACATTTTCGATGACAGTGATAAACTGATAAGACCCAGGGAGAGCTGTAGTACAGGTTTCACCGCCTTCCTCTTTCGGATAGATCCCCACTACAGCTTGCCTTCTGGTTTCCGCTTTATCCTTTATTCTGAACTTCGCTAATTAACATTGTTCCATCACAAGAGTAAATCAACGCCTTAAGTGCGTTCAGCGGCGGCGCAAAAAACGGAGCCACGCGATGCGATAAACCTATCAAGAATACGACCTGCATACTTGTCACACATGTTCAGATAGAGCAACACGATCCCTCTGGGGTTTCCTTTCGGCGACGCGACAAATCTTGTGAGCAGTCACCATGACCGAACCTCAACTTTCAACAGCGCTTCTTGACCAAGGGGAGTCTATCCCCATTTCTCAGCTCAACCCGGATGTCCCAAATCAAGAAAAGCGAGTTATATTCGGCACTGTCACCATCACGTGGCCATTTAGTATACTGAATCAATCAATCGCTTTTCTTCTTGCCGAGCGAGACTTTCGACTACGACGCGAAAATGGCCAAGTTCGGATACGGTTTCATGGCGCGGCTGCCAAGGCAATCGCAGATGCATCACTGGGAGCCGGCGATGAGATCCGAGTGAGCCTACATGGCGCGAAATGGGAGAAAAACGAAACACAGACACAAGTTGCAGGAAGCACCCTAACGTGGCAGCTTGAGTATACAAACCGCTTGATACTTGGCATCTCCCGGTCCGGAGAAGAACAAGAGACACTGCTCGAAATCGACGTCTCAGCTACGGAATCAGAAACAACAACAACCAACGGCCAAGTCGATAATACTGACCCAGTCGACACCCTCACATCCGCCCCCGAACAACCTGCCACACCAACGCCGTCATCTCCAGAAGTCTCTTTGCCTGCGAAGCGACAGGCTACATCAACTCTAGACCCTTTCGAATACTCTTCGCCTGCTTTTCTCAAACGAGCCCGTGTGTCCTACGGGGCATTGTTCGAAGGAGACTTGGACGTGTTCGATGACGATGTTAGCAAGAAAACCAAATCAAAGAAGCGCACACGGTTCAGTCTACCTGCCAACGCATGGCGATACGCCAGCCGATCTCCCAGCCCTGAGCCTAGTGATTCTCCTGAGGAAGTTGATGGGGATGCGGACGGTGTTTCACGGCCAAATGGAACTACTGAGGACACTCTTAGGGGTACACCACCGCGGCCGACAATGGTTGATCAAGGTAGTCAAACAGCATATGTTGACTTTACTCCCATGACCAGCGTACAAGTTCTGGCAGAATCAAGACCAGCTTTTGGGTTTGCGCAAATGACTCCCACACCGTTCAGCCGGACGAGGCCTTTCGAGGAAGATGGTTCTGTCATGGGTCAGCCCTTGCACTTTCAAGGAGACTCCACAACGCCACAAGGCCTCCCTCCTAGAACAAACCAAGATTTGCTTGGTCATACGCCTAGTAACATAGATACCGACATGGCATTTAGTTTCACACCACAGACTGTGCTCTTCCCTCAAACGACAAATTTCTATTCAGCGGGAAATGCTCACAATGCTGTTTCAGATGCACCCAGTCACGTTCCAGGAGCAGAGAACTATCCAGCTGAGTTCTTGGAACCTGAGAAAAACCCCTCTAACGCAGTGGAAGCTCTCAAAGAACTCTCTTCTCATGGATCGCAGTCAGATGTAGCTTATCAAAATCCTTTCGGCACTGAATCAGCCTTTCACACAACGTTCACCACCACTGCCCCACCTCCTCAAAGTGCTTGGGCCACTGATTTGTCACTTGAACCACGCTCCGCAGTTGCTAGTAGCGACGCTGAGAATCCAGTGGAAATTTTGAGCTCATCGCCGTTACGAGAGCAAGGATCGCGAGAGTCAAGTGAAGACCAGCAGCCGTCTCCTTCAAGAGAGAACACGGATGTTAACACAACGGCAAACGTATCTCCAGAACCTACACTTGAGGAACCCGCAAGTGAAGTTGGTTATTATCGCGATGGTGGCGATGAACCTGGTGACGACTACGATCTAAGAAAATACTCTCGCACGCACGACGATGACGATGACGTTGAGACGTCTGAAGAGGAACCCGATGTGAATAACAACGATCCTGACACGCAAATCATGAACCCAGAAGAGGGTGACGCGGACGTCGATGAAGACGTTGAAAACCAAGAAGAATACCTTGACGACGAGGTCCCTGACGAATATGAAGAGGAAGGGTACGAGCAGCGCTTTGATGGCGAGGGAGAAGAATATGAAGGTTCAGAAGACGATGCTGAAGGTGAATATTACTCAGATGACGAGGATTACTACGATGACGATGAGGAGGAGGAGGACACGTATGCCCGCCCTTCTGCTCCACTTGCTTCCCAAGGGCCAGTTATTATCGATTTGCTTTCAGATTCTGAAGACGAGGAAGTGCCAGCATCAAAGGCTGGACCTGGACCCGAACTGGAGCCAGAGGTGGACTCAAGGGTTGAGAAGGACGCAGAAAGAAAGCCAGCAATTGTGACAGAGCAGACAGAAGAAGCGAGAACATCGCCAGTGCCCGAGGCAAACGAAGATGTCAAAGTTCTAAAGGCAGACGAGGATATGGCCGAAGAAATTCAGCCTCTGACACAAACTGAGGCGAAGGAAATGCCGCCAGTCGTTTCAGCTATGAAAGAGACAGACCAGGCAAATGTATCACGAATTATCGACAACGAACAAACGGCACGATTGGATGGCAATTCAACCCCTGCATCACCTGTTCGGGATTCAATCACACGCAACGTTGAAGCTGCCGACGCCCTTACTGTATCAGGGGCAATCCGGGATGGTGATGGCGTATCATATACCGAAGAAGTCACAAAAATAGAGCAGTCCTCTGTCAATACGTCTACTGAATATAAGTATTCCGAGGCAGAGGAACTTCCACGGCGCGCGCAAGCTGAAGAGAAGCCAAGCCCGGTGGGTCAAAGGGCGGGTGATATCGATATGGAATATGCACCTGCGCTGAGAGAAGAGCCGGAAGAACAAGAAGACGACGATATTCTCGAACAGTCTACTGAGACGAAACTACAAGACGAGACGACAGCAGTTGTGATCGAGAAAACGGCTGAGGCCATGGACATGGATGCATCAACTAGTAGACCTAAAGAGGTCTCCGCCGAGCCAATAGAAAGTCCAGCAATTGAGATCGTCGAGACTGGTATTACTATCAGCGAAGAGGCGCATACTACGACTACAGTAGTTCTCTCGGAAATCTTAACAGATGCTCAAGGGGGTCCATCTACGCAACCACAAGACACTCCAAGCGATGATGTCCGGCCACCTATTGTTCACGAAACGGTGGCATTGTCCGAGGAAAGTGTGGATATGGCCACCGAGAGTCAAGTAATGGCCAGCACTCAAGAATCTCAAGACTCAGAAACGTTCGAATCCAACGACACCATCATGCAAGATGTTTCGTCAGAGATGATTGCCCATCCGGCTTCTCAAGTATCGAACGTATTGGGTCAAACAGAAAACAGCGAAACTGAAATAGCAAACAATGAAGCCCAGTCTGAGAAGGGTGGTCAAATTTCCCCTCCGCCAACACAAGCCCCAGAAGAAGAGACCCCAGAAGAAGAGACCCCAGAAGAAGACAGCATCAACGTTTCGAACGATGGTCCCGGTGAACATCTTCCCACCCCGGGCGACACACAGCAGGGGATTGAGGTTGAAATGGTTGACACACAAACTCCTGTCGTTCTTGAAATTCAGGACAGTGAGGAAGAGGAGGAGGAGGAGGGGGGCGGACCAGAGGATCAGATCATGGCTGAGCTATTACAGCACTCTCCTATTCGACAAGAAACACACCTTCCAAGAGAGCCTGCCATGTTCTCCCCTGCAACGACACAAGCCAAGTTCTCTCGCCCGACTGAACCGATCAATGAGTCGCCTGTGCCGTCTCCCAAAAATTCTGAGCCCGAATCGGAAATCTATGTTGCCAAGTCTTTGCGATCTCGACGCCGCAAATCAGCCAAATCATTGGGTGACAATGATAAAGATGATCCCAGTCTTGCATTTATCACAACTACACCCGCAGCTTCAAGAAACGCGGAAAGTGGTAGCAAGCACAGCAGTCCGGCTGGATCAGGAAGCAAAACGCGCAGCAAGACAAATCGTGATGATCCCAGTATTCAATTAGCGGGTGGCTCAGCACAAGCGGATGTAAAGAACAAACGCAAGAGGAAGGCAACTGATGATGAAAGTATTGTCAGTGCAGACAACAACTCACCGGGATCGCAGCGAGTGCTGCGCCCGAGAAATGATCACGGCGACCCGAGCATATTGCTTGCGAAAGGATCAAGCCCGTCAACTCGGCAAACCAGAAGTCAAAAGACCCCGGACGTCAAGCGAGAGACCCCTAGGCGCGAGACTCGCTCGGTATCACGAAGCTTTCAGCTGCAAGAAGAGTCCCCGAACGCATCATTCGCTTCACTCAAGTCACCTTCAATTGCTGGGTCTGCTGCGGCAGTGCCTGAGGAGGAGGACCCCAAAAAACTCAAAATGCAGCTAATCAATGGCCTACGTACGAAACTGCCAGACTTTCTATCAGTTAAGAAGCTCGGCAGAAACGCAATTGGCAGTACGCCGGATATTCTTGCGGTTGTGACGCAAACGCCGCCACATCCACACCGGCCAAAAAGTGGCGGGCCTCGGGATTTCATGCTCACCTTATGCCTGACCGATCCATCAGCTGCGCCGTCTCAGGTCCGGGTGGCCCAGCTTTTCCGGCCCCATCTGGCGGCGTTGCCGGAAGTTGAGAGTGGGGATGTCATTCTCCTCCGGCGTATGAAGGTGGTAACAATGTCAGGCCGTGGGTTCGGCCTCCGTTCGAGTGATTCCTCGGCATGGGCGGTATCAAAGTGCAATGACGAAGAAGTTCTAAACCATATCAAGGGTCCACCTGTCGAAACTACCCCAGAGGAAATCGAGTATGCCAAGGGTCTACGGCGCTGGTGGAGTCTCCAGGATCACAGCGCTATGGGCAAAATCGAGGCTTCTTCCCGGAAGCTGACCGAGGCGGGTAAAGAGAACGCCAAATGAGTGGGTAGACATGAGCAGAGACATTATGAATTGGAGAATAGGGCAGGGATTCTCACGGCACATGTGGAAAGGGCATAATTGCATCAATTTCGTTTGCAAGTATTGGGGAATGATGACTGGGTGTTTTGGGAGCAAAATAAGCAAGCAAGCAAACTCGACACGAGGAGATATTCTATGAAAATGCGGTACTTAGTAGTCGTAGATGTATTATAGCCAGATATTGTAATCATTTGTGTGTTCAAAGGACTGTATGTATCAGATCTTTACACAGTTAGGGGACTTGAGTCTGCTATCAAAACCACGTATGCCAAGGACGTGTTAACCACGTGTAAGCTGTGAGCAAGCTCAAGCTCAAGCTCAAGCTCAAGGGTACGAGCAGGGCTGATCTACCGATATCGGTGGTGTGTGACTCTTTTGGCAGCTGTCCAGATTCCTACGGCTTGTGAAGATGGAGGCTCGTGTAATTACAAGTAAAGATGTAATTGTGGGAGGCATGATGTAGCGTCAGGGACAAGGTTGGACGGACCGAGATAATCTGGGGGAACGGAGGCTTGCGTCCCCAGGCAGGTGGATAGAAGCTAGGACGAACGGCAATGGTACTTCCCCAGATCTCAGATGGATACGTTGTGTCAATGGTGGTATTGAATGTGCAAGGTAAGGCAAGGTCAGGTAGTTGTATGGAGTAGACATTTTTAGCACGGAGCCGCACCCTCGGTACCTGTCCGTGAGTGGACATCTGATTTTACCACTGATTATAGTAACATTTGCCCATGGCTTGGTTCTTGAAGTTAAAGACATGTGAGGCGGGGTAGCTAGTCGTTGTAGAACAGTAAAAGAGCTCGGGGAGTGTGAGCAGAGTCGGAGAAGCGGAAGGTAGTGAATCTGTAAGAGTTGATTGATCCCCAGTAGGAGCTTGAGTTGTGTACGGACGAGCTAACCCACTATCCAACAGCCAGATAATGCATGATCAGAGAGGCACAGGCAAGTAAATGTACTGGGATTAGGACTCGGGAACCACACGACTCGTAAGTTTCTAATATCGTTCATGATCTAGTCCATGGAAATCGAATGCGGGGACGGAATCCTCCTACTCGTGCTTGTTTGTATTTTCGTGCTCAAGAAGAGGGAGAAGAGACTCCCAGTTTGGCCGAGGCAACCCAACTAATGCATTGATAATGTGAAAGCATCAGAACATGCGGCTCTTTGATAATCGACCCGATCAGCAGGGGTTATCAATTCCCAACAGAAAGACATCGGATTCTTAACCCGAGCTGACCCAGAACCCAGCCACTGCTGATCTGGTTGATATCACAGATTGTAATGACTTGTGCTCACTACTATTGTTGAGGTGAACACTGAGCATGGTTACTTGGGTTCGGCAAGACACATCAGCTACAGTGGTTGTTATGTTGATTTGATCCAGCCTCGGCTTGGCTAGCCACTTTTTGTTAACTGTGAAGTCTAGTTTCTTTATCCTCGTCATCTACTCACTGGTCTAATTTGTGCCACAACGGTCTCAACACCGTGATACCGATATATACCCCACGAGATCCGCATGCAGTGAACCGATGTAATTATTTCGGCGTTGCGGAGAGTCGCCCGTCAACATTTAGGTGGGTGTGCATAAGTGCCGAAAAACTCCAGGGTAACATCAACCAAATTCCGATATGGAGAAAAAGTGACTCCAATACAGAAACCGAAGCTTGTCCGAAAGCTCAAACATCATGTGCCGTGGCTTGGGCCTGTGACAGCATGTAGAAAGTATCATATGCAATGCATGATGCATGATTGATGGTTGTTGTGCTGAGGAGTCATTGAGTTTCAGTTCAGTCACGTAGATTTTGTTGACGTTTTGGCTGAACCCGATCTAGACAAGTCAACAAGATCCTGGAGAGAATAGACGAATGCGGGGTGACGGCATGCCACCCAATAGGCCTAAAGTAAAGAAAGACTTTTTCTTTCATAGGTAATTCTTGCTATGTGATGAATGACTCAGGTAACTAACTACCTACCTGGATAGCTAATCCAGAACGAAGTCATGAGTATTGTGTCCAACAACCTAAAGCTATTGGTTATTATCAACAACAGCAACTTGACAATGATTACCAATGCTCGCTCAGATCAAAACGGACAACCCCTTGGAATCAACTTAGGTACCTTACCCGCTTACCTAGGTCAGCCAACTCAATTTTAGCCAGGGACCTGATGGAACTCAGGTGAAGGGAAGAAGGAGAAGCGAGTGGAGTCACCTTCCTAGAGATTCCGCAAGACCTTGAACCTCTAGAGGTTAGGCGTACCCGAGCATGCCCCTGCCTCACACCTTCCCCGCTATATCCATTTGCCAATCTCCACTATCCACATGTACATGATCCATGTATATCCGCTGAGACTCTTTAGATGCATAAATTAGTCCCACTGATACCTTCCCGGACAGCTCTCCTGCAGCCTGGGGAGCCTGTGGATCGCCTGTCGGGAAGACGGCTTGAGGCCGGGGAGGTTCAGCGCTTCCTGCCTGACCCGCGGGATTGGGGCAGGGCGCTAGTGAAGGAATCCACTCGGGCAAAGTCGGAAGGACTTTTTGATAGAATCTGAGTTATTGAAGTCGGGAGACATCCCTTTCTTTTCGTCTGACCCAGGAAGACGGAGCCCAAAGCATGCAAATGAAACGACATTTGAGCCTAAGGAGGCTTGTTGATGTGATTTGTGATTTAATTATGAGATGAAGTCAGATACCCGTAGGAATCAACAAAAATTGCCCAGGGAAAAGGATGAGAGATGTCCATGAGCTATTGCCCGTTTTGAACATAATGTAAATGACTGATGCCAATCAGACCTCGAGGGTTGCAGATGTATCCGATACGTAATGTCACTTCATCTTACACCCAAACGTTGGGTAAACGGCAGCACCTAAGCACACACCGTCAGACACTCATTTCCCTGCAATTTTAGGCCAAAGCGAGTTTCGGTGAGTCGGCCTGTGAGAACCCCATTTACAAATTCAGTTGGCGAGTCTAAAGATAGGTATCTGCAGAGACATGAACTTGCTGACCGTATCTTACGTACGACGCAAAATGAAGACGATAATGCAGCTCACCGTATACCTAGGTAAGCATGGGGGAAACGCAAGATGATGGCAATCGATCCAATCTCAGCAAAAGCAAGTAAAACGGCAACGCATGCAGGACTAGTCCGGGTGGGTCACTCGCACTTCTCTCCAACGGCATTGAAACATACAGTAAGACATGGACAATGGAAATGGATATGACACGAAGCTTGAGACAAATCAGTTGATATATGGTCAATCCATCGTTTGTCGAAGCTTTGCAGGACCCTGGACCCAGTAAAGGGAGAACATCGCCCCGATTGCCGGGGCTTCTCCTCGGGTTCAATACGGTTGGTTCCTGGTAGTGCATGATATCAAAGACAGTTCTAAATTCTATGCCCCTTTCTCTTGGCCATAAAGGGTCGGGCCGTTGACGAGTGGTATGATCTCTCTCATCCGTGTTGCTCTTACACGTGAAAAGGAGAAGAAAATAACTAACATTAACATATCATGAGATTCGCATCTATACACAACTATCGTGGGATTGTTTCTCTTGGTGTAAGTGATTGCCGGCTCCATGGTGCGTCCCACGAGTCTCCGCAACCTTAGCACCAAAGGTACGAAAACAGATACAACTTCATCTGGCCTAATGTAGTATAACAAGCGTCCATTCCGAGTCCTTATTCTGATGTAGTTCGCCAACGTGCCGCCACTACTACAAGCTGATATGTTAGGCATTGAAGCTCAACTGTAGGTTGTAAACCAGATATAGTATTAACATTCGTGGTCCTTTACAGCGAGGAACAAAGAAACAGAATCTGCAATATTCAGATTATTAACAGCTCGCCCACATTTATCAGTTAACTAGGACGCAGTAAGTATATATTATACTGTCATGCCAAGAGGAGTACGGAGTTGACGCGTAAGGGTTTACCCTGAATGCAAAACTAGCAATTATCAAAACAAGGTGCGGGTTAGTGACTGGGGTTAAGAAAAAGTCAACAGGCAAGTCAAAACACAGAAAAGACAACAATCAGATTTCTCAGGCTCGCAAAGTTTGCAGATTCAGTCACAGAGACCCAATTACAAATTTACTAATAAAAGTGCAGCGTCCACAATGCCCCGTCAACCGGAGGAGCGCCTAAGAGGGGCCTCCAATAGTGGATCACCGGGTTTCGGTGGAGTACTCACCGGGACCTTTGTGCGCCGAGTTTGATGATTGTGAACCGAGACCTTGTTCCGAAAAGCACGACATCGGGTTGCAAAGCGAGACGTTGCAAAAAGACAAGAGCCATCAATGCAAATCAATGCATAGGATCTGTCCGCCAGAGGGGACAAGACAAGGGGGTTTGACCTCTTTCTTAATCTGGGTCTTGTAATCTCCTTCAACCTTCGGAACTTGAGCTTCAACTTTTCAAGCTCAACAGACCACACGTCCTTTATTATCCATTTATCCACATTTACACAGGATTACCTGTCCACTCTGCATCAATTCTATTCTTCTGATGATGCTCGAGGAAGCAGTTTTGCTAGCTAGTCTCATGATTTTCATATCCTCCCCCCCGTTGAATCTCATCTCGTTAATCATGTTTGGCATTTTCTTTGCGTGTTCTAAGTTCTAGCCAGGGCTTGACCGAACAAGGATTATCTTGTGGATCTACTCAACTTTAGCCCCCGTAGTCGGCGCCGTTGTCTCTTGTTGTACCTCCGTTTTCCGTCTTGAACTGGTCATCGTGAGTTCATTGAATGTAGTTTTCTCTCTGTTCGATGATTTAGCACGGCAGTTGTCGGCAAGAGCCCTGGCTTAAATGATCACAGGTAATAATATCGGCGCCGATTAAATCAAGATATGGTCGATGATAGGTGTCTGCAGATGGAGTGACTCGTTCTAGGGTTATTGAAGTACAGGCTGTTGTAAAGTGATATGACCAAACCTTGAAACCTTGGAGATTACCACCTCGCCTCTCCTATCAGAACATCATCTATCTATACCAGCAGTTAAATCATCAATATCGGACAGCAATTCGCTATTGCGGGAAACCCCCCAGCGTTATCATCCTCAACAACGTGACTTCACCCCCACTATCATCCGACTTAATCGCCAAAGTGGTTTACACGCACCTACACCGGTATCCTTACTGAGCCTCACCAAGGTAAATCGCCCTATAACCCACGAGCAATTGTCTTCTGGACCGTTTCGCCGAGTTTCCGTATCTGGTTTCTTTTGACCAAGCCATGCGCCTGTGGAGTGCTTATGAAAGTGGCCATATCACTGATCGTTCCAGGACTTGCTTGACAGCATCTCACATACCCGTGTACGCATTGCGAAGTAGCGGACGTCTGCCCGCTCTTCTCCTCCACAGTCAAAGCGACCGAACCAACAAAACAAGACCACAATTACAACTCAAAGTGACTAATAAACAGGGTGGAAGAGAGGCAAGTTTGGATAAGCCATGCTCGGGACTCTTTCTAATACCGAAACAGTTGCCAAGCCCCCCCAGTATTTGGCGAGTTAGAATCCTGCCTCAAGAGGAAAACAGAGAGAAGCTCAACCAGTAGCTTCCGCAGCCAGGGTCCCCATTCATTGAAGTTCCATCCATCTTCCCCAGCGAGGTACGTATCGAACAAGTTTAGTTGAAAAGATACATCTTTCCAACAAGTCACACGCTAGTTCCCCCGATACATGAATAAACCCAATCCTTCTACGTTCCACGCGGGATCCCTGCTAGTACCCATGTCCCACCCTCTACTCACCTTTCAGCCCCAATGCCCAAGAAAGAAAATTCCCCCATGAGGTTTCCCCATCCATTCCCAGCTCAGGTTGACTGTACTTGCAGTCAATCTGTTGGCCTCAATGTCTTCACTTCAGCAAAGAATTGTTAGATGAAAGAGAGATAGGGTTCTTGTAAACCCTCATGATATAGATCTATCATCAACATGTCTCCCGTATTCCAGATGTTACTCCATCTTCCCTATCCTTTTTTTATCGAATCAAAAGCTGCAAGGATCTGCTACGTTTACTCGGTCGCGCCGTAGACTTTTCGTTGGCGCCCTAGTAGAGTACTGGTACCGAATTACATGGCTAACAGTCCACTCTCTCAAGGTGACAAGGGCGTAGTTCTGGAGAAAAAAAGTGAAACCGCTTTTTGTCCGTCCGTGGCCATCCGTCTTGCTCCGTTATTGTCATCGGCCATCCTCAACCTCCCCAAATTTTTGGTTTTTGGTTTCGCAACAATTTGACTGTTGCAGCAGCTGTTGCAGTTGGTATCCCCTTCTCGTCAGGACACAACACGAGACGAGACGAGACGAAAAGCAGCAGCATATACAAGCTCATTCTTACCTATACACACACCTCACCTCATAGCATCAGACCAGCGTTGGCCGCAACATTATTTGCATCACAATCCCTTGATTTGTTCACTGATTACACTGCCCTGCCTGCCCTACAC